>JAGFPH010000504.1:341125-361295 GCA_018207615.1 Philaenus spumarius
TATGTTATCAAAAAAATAACAAAATGAATGTCATTGTTGTCTGGAAAAACATATCTTACCCTATATTTACTCAAAATGTTCTCTTTTTTACAAATATCATATGCCTAATTTAACGCACATTTTGTTTTAAAATTATATGGCTGCATATTATAAACCGTGTGAAATGTCAGTAATAATATTTAAAACATCTATAAAGAGACAAACGTTCCGAGCTATAATATCCCGTGATTAATGGAGTGTCTAAGCGTAACTGCAGCAGACCTTGTCAAATTAGTTCCACAGGCATGCATAATCTTTAGTCACTAGGTAGTTGAGAGTTGAGGTTAGATTTATCCACTTCGCTTCGTTCTGTTTTGTTTGTTGGCGAGTACACAACATCATGTTCAGTTGTTTAGAATTAGGTCAGTGAAACAGTACATGTTTAACTACTGTCTTATCATATTAACTGATAATACAGTCATGCTTTGTAGTACCTAAACACAAACTGTACCCTGTAGTTTAATGTTTTCGTAATATTCAGTGTCATAGTATAAGTTAACAAATCTTTGTATTATTCATCAACCCAAGATAATACATATATTTGTAACTTTGAACTATGAACATACATATCGACTTTGAATGCCTAACAAATAATAAAGCCTAATAAAATTTGTTACATAACTTGTATGTCCGTCTACAGTTCTTTGTTATGTCCTTATTTGATGGGACTATCGATTACCTTCATTTTCAAGTCGATAACAAACATTTATACAGATATTCACATAGGCACACTTAAAACAGCACAACACAAAACACTTAAATAACTTAACACGTTACGGTAAAGGAGTAATTATAATCCATCGTTGGCCAAATGATATGTCATGGCTGCTATGTTTGTACTCGACTTAAAAACGGAGGCATGATCTCACAAATCGTTGATCCCATCAAATAAGGACATACCTAACAAAGGACTGTAGACGGACATAAAAGGTATGTAACAAATTTTATTAGTCTAATAACAGTTCATGGAGGCAACAAATAGAATATATAAAATAATAAAGCTTGGTTTAATTTAATATTATTTTGACAAACATCTAGATCCATCGCAGTATTTTATATACCCGCAATTGAATTGCTGTATTTGAGAGTACACATAAGTATAAAATCTTATCCAAATAGAATGTAGCCTATAGGATTTATTTTGCCACATTGCATTAATGCATATTTGTGAACAAATTGTACCATGGGATAGGATTGTCATGTTCTAGAATAAAATAAAGTATATAAACAACATTTACATTTATATAACAAACTGTTACAAGAGTTAAGATATTTTTTCAGAGTGTTTGATAACGTCAGTTGAAATTACTTTCTGGTTTTTAAAGGTTTTTAAATCAGGCGGCAGGAAAGTTATGAGACGAGGATTTTAGAGCATCATGTCTCACGACTGAGACTGCAAAATAAAATCTAAAAAGTATAAAACACATTTGATGGCATTTAATAACTATTTGACGATACCAAATTTATGTGGAATGTTACGTGTAAATACATCTTTCCTCTTCTAGTGATCCACTTCCTCACTCATTCACTGAATTTTTTCTTGTTCGCAGCACTTTTGGCATACTTCATGAACTCCCATTCTCAAGATCTGCCTTCAGATTTTATTGTTTCTCCAACAGTAGACAGTGCTGATATATGAAATAATAAGCATTTTTACAACACAACTTTACCGATGTGTTCAGAGAACTAGCGGCTAACATACTAACAATGTGGATTTTCTCGTAAACATGAATTATATTTGTCTCTCTAAAATACACTTATGTCCGAATGTAGAAAATGATCGGATGCTCTTTTATCATCAAGGCTGATGCTGTTTTGAATTGCAATGATTATGGATGTACCATACTGCACTTTTTCAGTTGTACTGCGTTAAAGAAAACAAATTTTTGCTACAATCTAAATTTAATATTAAATTATTTTGTATAATATTTGAGTTTAGTTTGGCGAAATTCTCAGTAAGACTAAAAGTTTAACAGTTTATACTAGGCTGGTAAGAAAAAAATATATACTTAATGTTCAGCACGCATGCGTTTCTGCTAGAACGGCACGCATTTATAATGGTTAGAACATACATACGAGTAGTATGCAAATAATTGTTTAATATCTCACATCTGTACTGTTTACTACATCGCGATCAATGTACACGAATGCAAACAAAACCTATCATTTGTATTTGATCTAATCTACGTTGTTAAAATGTGTTTACATACACGGAATTTATATACATACATTGAGGATCTGGATCTTAGGTTGTTGATGAACAACAAAACATACTTTTCAAGTGTATCTATTTTGAAATGAACAGTTTTAAAACGATTTTTTTATATTTTTGCCCTTTTTGATTGAATCGCACTTATATTGAATCATCCATCAAATTTCACTGAATTTCAATCATATTATGAGTATCAGTTATATTATGGCTTTTAATGCAAAATAAATATAACACTTACAAAATGTATTGAATTTTAAAATGACTATTTCAAACAGCGTCTTGGCCTTGTAAGATTTTATTTGCATAGCACTATCTACATGTAGATTGTGTGACACATATGTAGAAGATGGCCTCGGTATAGTAAAGCTATCTCCGGTCAGTTAATGATCAGCAAGATATTAAAAGACAAAACATTAAATGATTGCACAACCTATCCTGTAAAGGAAACTAGTCACCTCTAGGACACTATTACGCACCTTGTGCCATTTGTCTAAACCATGAACCGTTACAATCAGTTTAAGTGTAATTGCTCGATGTAGGAAAAACGTATTTTAAACCATTTCCTTAATTCATTGACTATTGTTGTTTTATAACTTTACTTAACTCTCGAACGCTGGAACTAATTCCAACGATTGACGGTCCAATTTAGCAACAACAAAAACTACACTGACAAATAGTTTTTCTTTTTGTCTGTTGTAGTTAAAACAATTAAAAAATGTTCCACTTTAAATTTGTTTTACACTCCAATCCATTTCCCTTTACAGCATTGAAAAGTTATATTTATTTAAATTCTAACAAGTTTGAACATAACTGACTGTGTTTACGTTGTTGAGGGTCTCAAATCTACTATGTTTTCAAAACTTATTGCATGCTTTTAAAAGTGAAGTAAGGACTACAGGTCCTCTTTTCCTCTAAACCCCACCAATGAAAATGCAATAACACAATTTAATACATGAACAAAATTAATTTAAAAAAACTATGAATCATTTAAAAGAAAATGATGAGGTGGAGTCCTAATCTGCTTCAACTTCAAACAATATTATCTCGTACGAACGTGTTTCTAAATCAATTTTAAGTTAAGATTTAAAAGTTAGTGTTTGGCTTGTGAAGTGGTGCTATAATAGTGTTGTGGCTCTTTTAAATTACCTGCATTTACACAGGCTGAGATAGCACCGTTTACTTGGACTTGTAGAAGAAACTGATAAACTCTAATTGCTGATAAAGTATTACTCAAAGCACACATGATTCCAGCCTATATTATCCAAACAAGTATGGCTGTAATAATCACTTTGTTTTAGCTCTCAGCTGGCCTAGAGTTGGCAGAAATCCTACAAAGCTTGTAAATTAGGGATTTTTACTTTTTTTGAACTAATACGAAAATTATGAAATATATCGTACTTAATAATGGGTATTTTTTTGTAACTGTGCCATAGATGTGTGGTTTATTATACTATACAAATCTGGACGAAAACTGTAGTAAAAACCTTAAATAATTTGTCGAAGCGATTAAAAATACTTTCACCAAGTTTTGTAATGTCCTCAATTTACAAAAATTGTGACAAACTTGAAATAGTTCTTATGAAAAATTGTATGCAGAAAATGTGTTTCAACATTTTTTGTTTTTGCTACGAAATAAAAAAATATTTTCTTGATTTTTAAACTTTTTGTCTATATATTAGTCTATAAGCGTTCCAATTTAAACTTAAGGGTCGGCTCTAGTAAAACAGAAAGCAACCTGCGACTCCCTATAGCGGCAGTAGGTTACGCGGACATTGCTCATCCTAAATCCATTTAAAACCCGCAATTATTCAAATAGCGTTTTTAAAAAAATACCAAACTCTTGGGGACAAAATTCTTCATCCGAATGGCTTGGTAATTTTTCGCTATAATTAATAGTTACAACGTAAAAAATATTTAAAATCACCCTATAGCGGCGGTAGGTTACACGGACATTGCTCAGCCTAAATCCATTTAAAACCCGCATATGTTCAAATATCTTTTTTTTAAAAATACTAAAATCTTGAGGACGAAATTCTTCAGGCGAATGGCTTGGCAGTTTTTCGCTATAATTAATAGTGACAACATAAAAAAATATTAAAAATCAATGTTTTAAATTGTTAATAAATATTAAACAAAATATTTTTCTTAATTTTTAAAAAGCCATTTGCATGCATATTGACCATAGCTTTAAAATGACATATCGTTTATAATTTTCCGATCAAAAATAAAGAAAAAATTTGGATTTTAATTTAACATTGGTCTTATGGAGTGTCAGCCAATATGGCCGACAGCTAGAGCCGACCCTAATTCAAACGTTTTAAGTACAAACAATAGACGATTCAACTAAAATCTTGTTTTTACCAATTTGATTATCTGTGATGCACGAGCTACAATAACAACCTACAACAGTTATAATCGATCGGTAATCATTAATCACGCTCGTGCATCAAAGATGATCAAATTGGAGTATATCAAATTACTGAAGATAACAACATAGTTGTTGAAACTCGTTGAGTTAATAAACGTAATATTTGTGAGAATGTGCGTTCAAGTTTTGTTCTATCAAGTATATCTTCTCACACTCAATTCAAGCTCAAAATGTATTTATATAGTCTTATATTTTCCGTCTATCCGTCGATTGTTTTACAAAAACGTTACAATTTAGAAAATACAGTAAATCGGATTTGGTGTACGCATTTTATGTAACTTTTACGCGTTTATAAGAAACAAGATTGTAGGATATAGCGAGCTCAAACTTCTTGTAGACGACTTTTAACACAATGTAGGTTTAAAAGCTATATTGTAATATTATAAATACAAAGTATTTGATAAGAGAATCTGTTTGGTGAGATGTACTTTCTTTTCCGAGTCAAAATTTATGTAATTGAAATTTTATGCATGGATTTTATTATTGTAGTGTAAACATAGCGCTATGTTTGCTGGCAGTGAATCGGATTTTACCGTCACGCATTTTCTCATGCATTTTATGAAACGCTCTATTCCGTCAGTATGAAAAAGTTCTGGTCTTGCCGAGATTCGAACCAGCAGAGTCCATCACCATAATCTTACGCCTTAGCCGGTCAGGCCACGAACTCATTGCTAGTTTGGTATTTGAGTTGGTGTATAGTATCAGATTGTCCTACGTCATAGGCTTAACTCGTTAACGTAAACACAATGTATAGTTTAATTAGTAATACATCTGAAATGGACATTGTGCTTCCTCGTTTCGTAAGTTGTGTTAAAAAGTTTACACTTCTCCCGTGTGGTCTTAAGCACACAATTTACATTTTTTAAATTATTATTCAAATATTTCAAAATTCCAAAATATTTTGTTTTTATTTTAATTTTGGGTGTTGTAGACAAATATCTACAAATTATGATTTTTTTTTTGTTACTCGATTATCCATGTAGCAACATTAAAAGCACTTCAACAATTTTGTCTCTGTGATTTTTTTATAAAGTTTTTGAAGTCGAGATAAATTTATAACACC
Organism: Philaenus spumarius; assembly: GCA_018207615.1. NCBI lineage: Eukaryota > Metazoa > Arthropoda > Insecta > Hemiptera > Aphrophoridae > Philaenus > Philaenus spumarius. The sequence continues at coordinate 346,868 of JAGFPH010000504.1, forward strand.
GTCAATTTCAAAAATATACTAAATAAATTCTTTGTTTTTGGTACACGTTGAAAAAGGTAAAGGCTAAATATATAAGAAAAAAAGTATACCAAATCTGAACTCAATACTTGAAAGTACTCAATATTTTTCTAAAGTTAGAAACTCTTTTTTGTAAAAAAAAAATAGACGTACTGAAAAATAATCATATTGGCATTTTTTCGTTTTGCCCGTTTTCAGTTCCTTGAAGATTGATTTTTTGGACATCCTCTATAGAACTTTGAAAGGTTAATTTACAAGTTGGTCCAAAAATTACTTGACAAAAATTAATTTTGATTTAAAGTTTTGTATTAATCAACTTACAAATATCATGCAATTATTACAAATGACCATGTTATAACAATAACATTGCATGTTGCCTACGTCATGTACTCAAATTGTCTTACTTCAGTTAACTAGTAGCCTACTACAAATTTTGTTCAATAAGATGCTCAATTTTCGCCTTATTTAAAAAGTACCCAATTTTGGGGAAGTATTCCAAACTTGGCCGTGCTGTTTCTTTAATAAACGGAAAGAGCGCTAGATTTGCAAATTAAACACGGACAGCCACTTCTTCAGCTATTTCTAAGTAGCCTAGTACCGTGTATATTAGTCTGATTATAAATTTGCGTGAAAAGATACTTGCACTGTGTCAGAATACCTGGTGACATAATCGTGTACTCAGAAATACGTTTATAAAACCGTAACAATAATATGAAGCAATTCTGTTACATCATTGGTTAGGTGTTGCGTTTGTCCATTATGCGTGAGGTGAAGTGAATATTGGCCGTAGTGCGTTCAACGCCATGAGCCAGCAAATATTTCTGTATTCGAATGTTAATAAGTGTGATGTAATCAGATTTGGCAATGATTTACGCATTGCGTGACTGAGTCATTGTTTAAATTAACCAAATTAATCTCGTTCCACTTGATTTTATGAATTTTGATCGAAATATCTTGTAGGCTGATGTGCTCTTACTTTGCAAAACTGGACGATTAAGCATTACACGTTGTCTGAGATCTGGCTATAATACTATGACTGTAAGTTATGTACAGTTATTCTACAGCAAAACCGGTTGCAATGTATCATTTGCCTACCTTATTGATTATTCTTGCTATAGTAAAAAGTTCCTTTTCGGAGGGCAGTAAAACCGTGTGGTAGGATAACATTTGAATTTAGTAAATTTTTCAATTCTAAGACAGAAATAATACTTCAATACTACTAAAATACTTCAATTTCGTAACAATGTTTTGATGTTTTAGTGCAGATTTTTAGAAGATTGAATACGTTCATTAATTGTCTAAGTGCAATGTATGACTCCAGTATTGCAATTGTTAAAGGTCTGCTGTAATGGCGGCCATTTTGGATTTTATCCCGTAAAAAACAATGTTAAATTAAAAATCACTTATTTCGTTCATTCTTTATAATAAAATTGTTTGCAATGTCTCGTTTTAACCACTATCACAATACGCATCCGTTTTGCGTTTTACATTTTTTTAAATCCCGTAATTTGTTCCTTATACAATAAAAAATGAATAATTAAAAGTAAATCGCAAACCGAATCACCAATTTTTTAAAGAATGTATAGTTTTTTCTCACCACGCAATTACAAAAAATAAATGTATAAAATGGTTATAAATGAGTCGATGTCTAGCTGCAAGAAACTCCACTGTTTCGATACCGCTATAGGGTGAAGCATGGAGTCGCCGGTTGCTTTCTCTTTTGATGTAGCAGAGCCTTAAATGATTTACTTGTGACTTATAAACTGTAAAAATAAAGACTATTAAATTTATTTTAGAAGGATTATTCGTGTAAAAGTTGAGAGAGAACACAAAGGATGGAAGGACACCTCTAGGGGCAAGAGAGAGACCGACTGACCTTTCCTTGCGTAATTCTAAACACTTGCTGTTGGGTATTATTGTGTAATGTATTTTAGTGATCGGCAACACGTAATGACTGATTGCACGGAAACTGAGTTAGACTCTCCTTTCTATTTCTTCAGAAATCTATTGGAATAAACATATAACTAAACTATATTAGGAGCTCACAAGTCTTAGTTGAAAAACTCAACAAACTTGCTCATTTAATGCAGTTTTTTTGTTACTTTTATGTACTTGGCGTCAATTTACTTAAATATTTTTTTGACAGAAGTCCCAATATTATTAGTAGTATATTTGAGTTTTGAATTGTCCATTTTTATCTATAACGCATGCGCGTTATTAACAGCACAGATTAATGGGCTATCACAAAACACGTAGATTTTCATAATTTTTGGTTTACATTGAAGTTTTTTTCGTAACGATTAGTTCCTTAATAAAAAGATAAAAGTCGTTTTGTTATATTATACTGAAGTATGAAAAACAAGGACGTTTTAAATAGGCTTACGTAAAGTGTTTAATTAATATTATTGAGTTGTGAGCTACCCTTCTGAAAACCCCAAAAATAATTTCTCGAATTTGTGTGTAAAACTGTTTAAAGTTATAAATTTGTACATGTATTACTATAGCAAACATCTGTTACAATAAGAGTTATATCAGCTGATCGGCTTTAATAACACCAGATGAATTTTAGGATATATTGAGTCATATAATATACGAGTTGATATATCATTATTCCCATATTCTGCTGGATCTGTAAGTACGGCTGATTTTCTAGTGTAGGCCTACATTATTTCAAATTATAAAATACTTTTTGAAAGCCTAGGCCTACTATAGTGCGTTCAGCGGGATGTTTGCAGTAAATCGCTACCTATGACGGATGACACGGAAAGACATGAACAATTAAAACCTCTTAATACATTTTTTAAGTCAAATGTGTATAAATTAAAAATTTAACTAAAGAAACGCATTCAAAGTCTAAATTTAAAGCTTCAAAATGGCCGCAGAACACAGCGATTTACTGCAAACTCTCGCTGAATGGACTACACTTAGATTTATAATTGTGTATTGCCGTACTTATACATCCAGAATTTTAAAATAATAATTGTTCACGAAACGATCAATTTTTTTCATTTAATCTTGAAATACATTATGAAAGCCTAGACCCATTTTTCAAACGTTTATAAATTGTGCATTGTCATACTAATAGATCCAGAATATTATTATTACCATCAATAACATTAATTATTTTACACTTGGACGATGATCGTGCGGACCTCATGAGCGGCATTTTTTGCTTATTTCTTTTTTTTTTTACTGGAAGACAAAAATCTTTAAATGGTTCAAATGATGTATTCAACAATTAAAATAATATCAAATTGTTTCTCCTCCTTTTAAGAAGATGTGTGACTACATTTGAAGGTGAATTTTAAAAACGGCATGCACCAGATATTGTTACTATTTGTTAGTTATAAATGAGTCTGTTAAAATAATTTGCTTTAACGAAGTCCTAATTATTTAAAGGTTAAAACACTGATTGGAACAGATTTTAATTTTGCATTTCTTAATGACGTCAATGAGCTTAACTGTCAATATTCTAAGATTAATAATATTTGTACTGTATATACATTCTACTGTAAAAAAATAACATTAGTGTAGTTTGACTTTATGTAGACGTATTTAATGTATGTTCGTAATGACTTAAAAACTCTATTTTTTAGTTTTGATATTTTGTGATGAAAGTATGTACAATTTTAAAGAGCATATGTTCTCTTTGCAAGCGTATTTTCCAAACTTTATACTCCAGTGGTAGACAAATTATTACTCTTTCCAAGAAACTGAAACAAGGCATAGGTTTCTCCGGATTGTGTAATTCCCACAGAGATAGAATGAGCTCGCTTTGTTCTAGGACCCATTAATCACAAAACCCATTGCGTTCCGCTATTTGTACAAACTCTAAATTAATCGTAATGCGTGAATGAAGCCAGTAGTAATGACTTTTTTAGGAGCCGAGAAACCACACTATTTAATGAGTGCAAAGAATTTGCGCAATCCGCACGTTATAGAATTACACGGAGAGAACAATAGAAATGCGAAGTCATTTCGTAAGTAATCACTAGTCTTGGTCTTTTCTTTTTGATATCCGTAATAACGCGTAGTGAGTGCTCAACGCATTCCCAACTACATTCAAGGCGTACAGTGTTGTTAACATCCATGGCCTTTTAAATCTTGTACCTACTGTTACAATTAGGTTAAACTAAGATTGATTTGCATTAAGTCCTTTACAAATGGTTGGAAGCAAATGAAAGTTTTTTTTTAAGTGAAAACTTCTATTGACCCGTTAGGCACTTTTCGCCTGGGTATTGAAACGAAGGGTCGCCGGAATACTACCCCCCGGAAAACTACCCCCCCAAGCAGGTTACTACGTCATTTTGACGTCAGAGATCGGGGGGCAGTTTTCCAGTCATGCACACGCAAGTTTCGATATAATTAGAATAAAAAAAAAACTAGAGGACTAACCTAAACTGTTTAGTCACAGTATGTTGCCGATAACAGTATAATTGTAGGAACCTGCTTGTGTTTTCCGGGGGGTAGTATTCCGGCGACCCGCTTTTGCTAGGGGGGGTAGTATTCCAGTCGCGGACACGGCTCCCATATTGGTTAGTTTGCAGATTTCGTGACGTCACGTTTCACCTGGGGGGGTAGTTTTCCGGGGGGTAGTATTCCGCATCCCCGAAACGAAATCTCGCGTACCGCACCCTATCGTACAGCCTCGATTCAATAGTATACAGTGTATACCATGGAGATGAGGGGAGGGTGTATTTATTAATGTATACAATAGATGTTATACTAATATTGATTGGTTAATCAATACTCTTTGTAGAAGTTTTCACTTCCGACGTGACCTAATATTTTTTTAAACAAAAGATTTCTGAAATCGTAGTTATCTATACTAAGTTAATTAACTAAGTTTACGAGAGGAAGATTCGTGGGACGTTCTATGATAGTTGCCTACATAAAAATATTAAAGAGCAACTCATATTTTATACATAACTTAAATAAATAGTGAATCCCCTCATTGAAATGGGTAATTACCATAGATAAACTACATTCTACACAGGTGTCTAACTGGAACAAGAAAAGTGTAATCCGTTTGAGTAAAACATAAAACCACTACTCCATAGGAAGTATGCTACTCCTTTCGCTCTCCTTCTGTTAAATTAGCAATAGATCTCGGTTGTACTTAAGTACTGGTACCTGTTTAGGTATCTGTTAATTTACAGATAATGTCGCAGCGGCCTCTCAGGGTTTTTGATATGTACTCTGTGGTATTACTTTCATGATCAAAACTTATATGAGACGAATGCATATTGTGTAAGTTACTTGTGAGATATTGACGAAACCTTTGAGTTTTCCATTTATAATACGTATAATTATACGAATTGTCTAACAAGCATCACTTATTTATAAAGTAAATAATGTGTTTTTGGATGCAAGTTTCTTATGATGCACGGTCTGCAGTAAAGAGGAGAGAGAAATACGATCACGAGGGTAGGCTTGATACCTAGAGGGCGTTTCACGCCACAGAGCAAGTGAAAATCATGACCTTTCAGTCATCCATAGATTGTTCCAGAATTGGCAGCTGGGTGGGCCGGACAAATATCTCGCAACATAACAGCATTCCACCGCGTCTATATAAAGAAGTCATAACCTTACCCGAACGCTGTAAAGTCTAATTAACATGCAAAAGTTCAGTATAGTACATATTTTCACGGAATTATGTTTATGAGAAAACATCAAGTTATGAAGATCACCATTACTTCTCAAGAACATCGTGATGGTTATAGGCGTAGATGGCGTAGTTCAAGTCAAATACCAAATATGTAACTGTATTTTAGAATATGGATAGCCTATCCGAATGTTGTAACGTGTACATGTACAACATGTGTTTCAGTTTGTTTGTACAAGATTTCCTTCTTTGGTGATCAAGTTCTTATTAGTGAATTTTCATAGGAAAGATAATCTATTGAGGTGACTCTTATGAGACCTAAGGTCTTGATTAGTCAATGCATCGATCATAATCCGCAGAACACTAAATCAGTCATTAAAAATTAAGTTTGTACTCTAACGGCCGCATTTACTTACGATTTGATACACACGTTAATGTGCTAAGTCGCTCAGACGAATTCGTTGGCAAAAATCCAACAACCAAAAACACGTTTTTGACCAAAAGTAACAATTTTTAAGATTTTTCGTACTAGAATGAAACGTTTTTAGGGTTTCATCTAAAAAAATAATATGCGAGATTATTCTGCTAATGTTTTTACACCACCTTATACCACCTAAAATCGATCAAAACGTAAACTACCATACAGATTCCCTAAAAGTACCAAGTTTGTCCGCAGCAAGCGAAGCAAAGCAGTCCATAATCCAAGCCCGCAATGTCGAGTGTTTCCGCTGCGAGGGGAACGAAGCAATGCGTGATAAGGGCTGGAGGCTGAGGTGCAAACAAATTTGCACTGACTGTCTAAGTAATATAAAGTAAAAATGTAACGAGTACGGTCTCAAATTGGTGGGAAAAAGAACTGAAATTGACAAATAATAATGTATATAAAAATAGTTTTAAAAAGTGCTATTTGTCCAAGATCATGTATCCAAATATATATTTGGAAAAAAAACATAGATCATGTGATTGAACTATACAGTGTTGGTACATTAATCAACTGTGTATTCTAGGCTAATATTTTCATTAACACCTGATTTACATACTTTGACAATTTTTTTATGTTTATTTCTAATTTGTAGGTTAGGTTTGTGTATAGTAGGCCTGAATCATTCTGTTCTTTTAATCTTGGACATAACTCCTGTTATATCATAATAGTTTGTTTCTTTTTTGATTTGAACGTTTAATATATGTCCTATCGTAGCTTAGGTTATGGTTAATCCTACATCTTTATTAAAAAGAAATTATGAAATTTGAATGGAGGTAGTCAATTGTCTTGAAGATCAAAATTAAATAAACACTTTAATATTAGTCATTCTCCAACATTTGAGAATGGATCATTTTAAATACCATAGGGCGTAGGAGATGACAAATGTATTATTAACGTCGTTCACAATATCGAAAATTAAATTAAATTCATAAGATTCGTATTAAATACTGCGCAAAATTTTTAATTAATTTATACACGTATTTTCCTAGCAGAGATGTATTAGATTTTTTTACGTTTGCATTATCGACGTCCTGTATGTAATTGACATTCCAGTGGTTTTCAAAAAGTGTGAGCCCTACATGTTATATCGATGATTATGTATTTTATACATTGTACAGCAATAATTACGCTCTTTGTTCATTTTTTAATTTTCACTTTTTTAAGCAGAACACTCATGGTACCAGAAATGTATTACCTGGCAAATAAAGATGTTTAGTTATTTGTTGTGTGTAAAGTTCAATGAGAAAGTTAATTACAATTTTGCATTATTTTATGTATTATTTTAATGAGGTACTACCCAATAAATTACTTTAATTGAACGACCACTTGTATGTCTTAGTGCCTACGTATTAACTTTTGTTACTGTTGAGTTATGTGTTGAATATTTTTCTCACTTGATTAACATATATTTAAACCTACATAATATATCGCTGTGAATTGATTATACGTGTTGACGTGGACATTCCAAGCATTTGTTTATCAAAGTAGGCTACTAAATTCTTGTACAACTGCGTTTGTAATTTTGCTATCGTATTTTGAACTCCTACTTTCATTGTGTTTGTGTGTCTGCGATTATAATTTGTGTGTTTAATTCCTGGTCAAAAAAGTATTTAGTTTAATTGTAGACTTTTAAAATATTTTATGTATGTTGTTAGGCCTACAATTATTATAATGCAATTATATTACAAGTTATAACGCCTAGTGTTATTGTATTTGTATAGTCTTTGGAAGCTTTGTTTAAATGGAGAGGAACATCAACCTAGATCCACCATTGTTAATATTGACAAATGAAACTACTGTGTATACGACACGAGAATAAACAACGCCCGCCAATATAATACGAGTATTGTCTTCAATCGATGATAACTATCAAACACAAGTAAGGCAAAAATATGTGTGCCTTGCAGTACAGAATGTACTAAAAAGATATAGTAAGCGATATCTCGGCAATGTGGATCGTGAAATAACAAAAAAGTTGATATTCGATATGTCCGTAGGATCTTTTAGTATTTAAATTTAAATATTGCTGACCATATTGGAATTAAATGTTTTAAATATCAATAGTTTCTTGTAATACATGATTTGACTGTTTTTATTTTCATTTGTTCTGAGTTCAATGGTTGAACGCTTTATCAATATAGTTTTATGTAGATTTTTAGGAAATATCTAATTAATATAGTCGTTCCCATGGTGCGACTTTTGGAAAATTTCTGCATATTTTTTCGTTTCATGTTCCGTAGACCTTAACTCAAAAGTTTATAAAATTACATATAATACAAAAAAAAAAAAAAAAAAAAAAAAAAAAAAAAAAACACACACAAAAAATGTTTGTAGACCTATTAATATATGTGGGTTTTCTGTTTATAAAACTAATTTACTTTCTGACTAATACATAAAATGTATAGATGGTAAATCTCAGTTGAATTCGGAATAAGAGAATGGAAATGGGAAAGGTTTTTGAAAAGCAGAAAAATGTATATAACTCCCCTAACATGAAAAATATTTCATCCGTAAAAAGTAGTATAAAAAATTACGATGGTTTTTTATAGCCTAAAACCAACCATTTGGTCAAGAAGTGGAAAATTAGTGTCAAGGAACAAAAGTTTTTAGAAACTTTTTAAATATTATCTAAAATTTGTGTATTGAAAATTGTTTCATACTACCACTCTTACTGAAAGGGATGTCCAAAATTAAATCGCAAACAACAAATTCGTTACTTGTTTAGTAGAGATGAAATCAAGCCTGTTTTAATTTTTGTATAAATCATTTAAAAATTGCAAACATTTTTTATCTGAAACTTGGATTTTTTATTTTATTGTTTGGATTACACCTATAAGTTTTGTAATTAGCATACTAAAAAAATAAATAAATAATAATTTGATGAAATAAATAAAAGTTAACCTTATTCACTGCACTGCATTATTGTTTCAAGATTTCAACAGAGAAACCTATTTCTCTGAAAATTGTGTTAATAAGTAGAGAACATGTGTAACTTTTAATTCCCTTGCCTTGAATGAGTTTTAAATATTAAACTTAAAAATCATAATTTACTACATTTGTGATTTGTGAAAACCGCTTAAAATTGGTTTTAAATTCCGTTATTGTAAGAAGTTTTAGCATGGTTTTGAAAGCACATTTAGTTTTGTAAAGATTTAATAATATTTCATTTAAAAATGTGTTTTCTAAAATTAAGAAATAGCTAATGTCGCTGTATTGTTTTAATAAATTAATTATTCAAAATCATTTATTGAAATTCATAGTAATGATATATTCTTTCATGTAACTTTCATATTATTTGTATTTGTTCGGATGCTGTTTTTAAGATTTATTGCTGACTATTGAATACCTATTTGTAGCTCGTAGCACTTTCAAGGTGATTTGACCGCAAGTCGTCTGCGGTTTGTCAAGAGTTATATTGTTGGACGAAGGTATACTATGCTCTGAAAAACAAAGATCACTCATCTCAATTCTAGAGTTTTTTTTTTTTTTTTAATAACTAATAATAAAGTTAAACGTGTTCAAAAACGCTAGTTTTTAGAGTGTGTTAACTCTATCGTTTTAAATCTCAGATTTAAACACATTTGCAAATCTCATTTATCTCGCATTTACCCATCATTTCAATAAGTAAATAATGAGCTGGACTTGTGAGAACAATATAGATGAAATAAAACAATAACACACAATCTCACAAGAAATACGTTTAATAAATCAAACGTATTTGTTGTGAGATTGTGTGTTATTGTTTTATTCCATCCATCATTTCAAAATAATCCGTCAATGGATCACGTTAAACACTCTGTGAATGTTGTTTGGCAGACTTAATGAATATATAATTTTATTTAGGTTTCTCGTCGGTGGCTATCTACTGAATGTAGACTAGGTTTTATTTTAAATTAAGCTTTAACTAAATTATTCTCTTAAACAAACTGTTACGATTTTAATGGCGAAATAACTTTTTTTTTATATACTTTTGAGTATTAGGAACCCTTTAGCCTTATATTATATTTTGAAATACAAAGTCAGGTTATCCTTGATTTGAATATTATATTTATAGAATATACATTTAGTTTTAATGTTATTTTTAGGCCAAAAAGTAAATAAAAATAAAGAGCAAAGCTCGTTCTCCCAGATAATATTATTTCAGTAAATAATAGTTACGAATACCACATGTTCCCTTTTACATGATATATTAGGATAGCTAATCAGAACCTTAATGACACAGTAGGTAGTATTTTGCACTTGTACAGTTTACCTGAGGTGTAATATTTAAATAACCGACTGACAATATTATGAAGTTGAAGAAGCTTAATGACAGCCATTCAAACACTTGAAGAGTAACAATAATCATCATGTCTTGATGTAATTAAATAATAAAATACACTTAAAGCTAACTGTGGTGTAAGAACCCGTTACCCTGTGCCTGGCGGCCTTACCGCTAAGATGAGTATTCTGCGACCTTTATATCTGAAACCGACACCTCTAGCTAGTTAGACAAGCTATATATCAATAAGAAGAACAATGAAAATATATACAATTTATTCCTAATGTCAAATATGCATTTCGAGAATAGTTTTATCTAGATACAAATAAGACACAAACCCTCTTTATCGATCTTTTAATTTATTCCTTCATTACATGGATTTGGATTCTACTTCAGGGGAGGACCCACTGAAAATGGTCAAAAACCCCCAAAAAATGTAAATTTTTTTCTTTATTAAAATTTTATTTAGATCTTCCTGTATTAAGAAAACGTAACAACTTGATGAAAATATATATATTTCATGGAGATACATTTTTTAAAGTTGAACATGCACATGAATTTTTGGTGAACCACTTCGGGGTTAGCCTTGTACAATCACTGATTATAGTACAAACTCTTATTCTGTGGCATTTCTTTATACTCTATGGTATATAATATAATACTAGTAGTACTTGTAATCAATAAACATTAAAATGGTGAACTATGACCATTTATTTTGCCTAAAATATAACAAATACAATTATTTTTAGAAAACGTGCGATTCCCGAACGTAGAGAAAATGAAGAGTTAGTTTACTAAAAATGCTAAGGCTCAAAAAGTATTAGAGATACAGCAGTGAAATTTTGCATGCTTGCTCTTTATACATACAGGCACAAAGTTATGCATGGGCTTTCCATTATCTAAAGTAGTTTTTATTATTTTAAATTTTTATACAAAATTACAAAAATTACAAAAAAATTTCAAGTTTAAAAATTTGTAGCGATAAAATCTGAAGAAATAATTTAAAATGAATGCATAACTTTGTTGTCAGTGTTATACTCTTTCAAGTGACACTTCAATAATGGTTCTACTACTTATAGTTACAAAGCCTTAGCGTTTCTTGTGAAACCCTGCAAATCTACCCAAAAGGAGGGTGGGGGGAGGGGGGATAGTTTACAGGTGGTCCAAAAATGGTTATTTTGTTTCAAGTAGACTAATTAGAGATATTAAAAATTTTAATATCTCAAAATAATATACAGTTAAGAATTTAGAATTTTCAGTGGGTCCTCTCCTTAAGGTTCTCTTTTAAATAGGAACTTATTAAAAACATGAAAAATCCTGTAGTATTTTTCAGCACACACTAACATCTCGGTACTGTTACAATTTTGTAGATATAAAGTGGACAATTGTAACAGCATGACTTCCATAAAGATTTGTTTAGTCCATTCATTTCTCAACTTATAATAATATTGAGAGGTATTTTAAGTTTAACTTTTCGTAAGCTTTGTTCATGTGAATCGGTCATATTTTGGGCTGCTGGATTGCTGTCGCCTTTTAGTTTATCATCAAATTAATTTCTGGTCTGAGGAGACGGGCAGTAAAATACTGCTCGGATTTCTCCAAGTCAATAATTTAACTATTTTTAGCGAACCCAATCAATCAAAACGTAAAATACCATAAAAGTACCAGGTTCAAATCAACGTGGGGGATTTTACCGTGTGGGCATCTGATCCGGGTCCATAACCCGAGGCCGTAAGGACAAGGTGCAAACTAGCAAAGCGAGTTATTCCGCTGCGAGTGGAACGAAGCAGTGCGTGAGTCAAAGCTGGAGGCTTAGGTGCAAACAAATTCTACTGATATATTTCGTACACATAGGCAGCTATTCAGCGCCTTCGTGAGTAGATCAATTTCCCAAATAGTTGATTGAAACCCTAAAACATAAAAACTTAATTTTGGAAATTCGCTCAACTCACGTCAGTGGTTCAGCTCTGTGGTGGAATTATTTCTAGTTAAACATAGGTTACAGCTTTTATATGCTGACCCAATTTGTAAAAAGTAACTGGTTTTTGTTATAAAAAAACTTTCAAGACATGATACAAATTGTTTACATCATATTTTAATTCTAAAAGCTCGGCACTTCCCTTATTACTATTGTAAATATGAGAAATTAAAAGCATTATTTGTGGCATTATTACCACAATAGGCATCATTGTGCATTGTGGTAATTGTAGTCAAAAATAATGAAACTGTTAAAATCTGTTAAATGATAGTAATAATTAAGCACATTTATAAAAAGTAGCGAAAAACATGAAGGAAATTGCAGGTTGCTCGTAGTTTTACAACTGAACAAACATCCGGTAATGAAAAGTGAAACAGGATGTGAAACTCCGTGTCAAGTTCAAGGCCATTGGTCTATTAAATTCCTCATTGATAACCTTTCTTGGTGACAGAATTACTTAGATCGAGTAAAACCTTTCACATGTGGCTTAATATGTCTAAACATGTAAACGGAAAGATCAAGAAAAAATCATTAGCAATGAATTGTATGGGAAATATGTCAATAACGAATCCGCATAAGCTGATTGAATACAAGAAACGTAAAGATATTCTAAAATGTGTTTATTAAAATTTGATTTTATTAGTTCTTATTAAAAGTCGTTTAACTAGAGAAGTAAATGTGAACGAAATAATCGAACGTTGACATTGACATTGATTTGACTTCTGTATGCATAGTCCACACAGGAATAATAAATTAGGTCAAGTAATTATATTACACACAATACAAAAATACACACGATTTAGTTTATTAATTTGTAAATTTGGTCATTTGAGAAATGTATATTTGGCAAAAATATATTTACAATTATTTGAGTATTTCATTAAACATATATCTCTTGAATAGGTAAACCATCCTTGGCTTGTATTTTAATATTTATTTTTCACATTTTCCCTTGTCGAATCAAGTAAGAAATTATCTAAAGATTTTTTAAGTATATCTTCAACATCGGTTCTGGCTAGGCCTAACCTAAAAAATTGTTATCCTTTGTTTTAGTGTTGGTTTTTATCGAATATAAATATTAAAATGGTTACAAATCTACCTGTATGAATCCTAGTAAAACATTTCAAACACATTTTCAATGATATTACTTAATTTTGATAAAATATCTCTACGTTGTGCACAAAGATGTTTAAACACACGAGTTTTGACATTATCTTTGCTTTCTTCCTGGTTTATCTTAGTTCTTTATCGGTTAGTAATAAAAATACTGGAGGTAGTGTAATGCGTTGGTAATCCCGTTGTATATTATGTTCAGTGGCGTAACTACATTGATTGGCGCCCCCCCCCCCCCACGTCCCCAAATGGCACCCTCTCAAAAAAACCTATAGTCTATACCACCTCAGGGCGCCTCATCCTGAGGTAGTATAGACTATTATGGTAGCAACTTGTCGGCTCTAGTCTTATGACCCCTCTTCATCCGTAAGCAATCCCACCCTACGGTCTTTATTCGTATTTAAACAATATTACTGCCTGGTTAAATTATACATTATTTTTTATTTATGTTTACTCTAAATGGAAATGAAAATAAATTAATTTAAGTATAGGACATTCTTTACATAACTATACTATCTGCTGGGAGCATTGTAATTAAATAGCCAATGTATGAAGTATCATACTCAAAAGAACATGAAAGCTTTAAGTTTAAATTAATTTATCATCTTTAAAATGGAAAGAAAGACTGCAACTTGAAACATCAAACATCAAGGTTTATTATTGACAAAAATCTTCTAAGTTGTCATAATTACGTTTATTTAAAACCTCTTCTTTTTCTTCGTGTGAAAGTACTTTTCGGTTAACGTGTAAGGTTCATAGGCTTATACTTTGAAGGGGGTGATTATACTTTGTCTGTGTCATCATTAACACCGGGTGGTTATACATTTACATCAATTAAATACATTTGTTTGATGGGGATGCAAATTTTAGCATGCGTTATTGTTAACTGCTAGTAAACAGATTGCGCAACCATAATGATTACATAATTATGGTACTTACTTCCGTCTTGTGACTTATTGTAGCTTTTTT
>JAGFPH010000504.1:366576-384256 GCA_018207615.1 Philaenus spumarius
TTATATTTTAATCCTTTGTTAAGAATGCGGAGTTAGAATCCTTAGTTATTCTAACTCCGCATTCTTAACAAAGGATTAAAATATAACATTCCACACAATAATAAGCAACATATATTCAAAGAAATTGTGAACGCAGAAGCAGTGGTGAAAACGATTCCTAATTACGCTACTCAGATCGAAACGCGAGCTTTATTGAATAATAAACTAAACAGACTTTTAAATAAACAGAAAAACACCAATACTTTTAAACATAAGGGTCGTAATGAGTTGAAGATATTAAAACAAATACAGACCAAGTTAATTGACAATGACGCTCTAATCACCAAGGCTGACAAAGGCAACACCCTTGTCATTATGGACAATGATAGTTACAATAAAAAAGTTGATAAGTTTATAATAGACAATAACATCAAGCCGCTTAAGAAAGATCCAACCTGTGACTTCGTTAAGAATTTAAATAAGACGATTAATAAGTGTACACATTTATTTGACGAGAACACCCGCCGCATGTTGAAGCCTATTAATGCCAAAGCGCCAATATTCACAGGTCTACCAAAGATCCATAAATCTGACACACCGATTAGGCCTTTAATTAATTTCACCCAAGCACCATGTTATAATATAGCAAAAAAATTATCTGCTGTAATAAAGAATAACATTCTTATCGAAAATAACCATAGTGTAAGAAATAGTGCAGATTTTATTAACCAAATAGATGAAATAAGATTATTACCAAGTTATAAGATAGCCTCGTTTGACGTTGTGAACTTGTATACTAACGTGCCGGTCACAGAAACAGTCGCCATATTGGGTAATATTCTTTCAGAAAGTAAAATAATGAAATCTACAGCCATAGGTGAATTGATTAACTTATTAGAAGTAGTACTTAAACAAAATTATTTTTCTTTTAATGGCAGATACTTCATCCAAGAGGAAGGCCTAGCGATGGGATCTCCACTTTCAGGATTGCTAGCTGATATATTTTTAAACCATTTTGAGAACATGTATCTGTTATCTGATATAAATAAATTCTACCGTCAAATAGTATTATACAAAAGATACGTTGACGACACCTTTATCATATTCAATGGATCTTTACGACAAATAGATAATCTTAAAATGTACTTAAACAGCATCAATAAAGCTATACAGTTCACTCTCGAAACGCAAGAAGAGAACAAACTGAACTTTTTGGACTTAACTATAGAAAAACTGGAAAACACATTTAAATATAAAGTATATAGAAAACCCACTACAACAGATATTACTATACACTCAGACTCTCATCACCCTACATCACAAAAAATGTCAGCTTATTATAGTTTCATTCACAGATTGTTAACTATTCCTATGGACACAGACGCGTTCAAAGAAGAATTAAATACCATTAAATTCATAGCGAGGGCGAATGGTTACAAAGTTTCGATGATAGACAAAATAATGTATAGGCAGCTACATAAACTAAAAACACCTAAAAAAGAAAAAGTAAAAAGAACTTTTGTTTCTATGGAATACGGAAGCCTTTTCCCAGAAATTGTAAGTAATATCTTCAACAAGTTGAATATAACACTGGCTTTCAAAACAAAACACAATATAGGTAATATACTGCGACCAAAGACACCTACAACTGTTGAAACGTTAACAGGTGTTTATAGAATATCTTGTAGTGATTGCAACAGCCAGTATATAGGACAAACAGGCAGAAACTTTAAAACTAGATTCAAAGAGCACCTTCCGACCAGCAATATTTACAACTTAAAGTCTAGTTATGCACGTCACCTGATAGAAAATAATCACGTATTCAACAGTTTTGACGTTAATTTCCATCCTTTACACATATGTAGTAAGGGCAAATACATGGATGCTGTGGAAGAATACGAAATTTATAAAGCTTTCAAAGAAAACGGAAATGATTTACTAAATGAGAAACTTAATTTCCGTTCCAACTTATTGTATGACACTGCGATGACGTTGGGAGATAAGACATTGGACAATACTGGTCAAGCCATCGCTTATCAGTAGTCCGGGAACCGTCGTGAACCGTTGGTGTACACCCACCGTGTAGTTTTGTTCGTATTTAATTTATATGTATGTTTATGTGTTTTTAGTGTTTTAATGTGCTAACGATCTCTCAAGAGTGATTATCTGAAGATGGAACATAGTTCCGAAACGCGTAACTTTTAAAAAAAGCTACAATAAGTCACAAGACGGAAGTAAGTACCATAATTATATTATCTATGTGACTTGGATACTTATACTCAAAAATGAGTTTAAATAACCTATAATGATTACGGTTTCAGAGTTATAATCCGTGGTTATATTATTTATGGAACACTTTTATTAAGATATATTAATGAAATATTGTTCATTGTAAAATTTATTTTGATGATAATGTGTTTCCTACACTTTATTTTTTGAATTGAATTGTTGTATATATTTTTTATGTGCCCGGGTCGCGACGCCCCCTGACCTGCCGAAAACCCCCCCTCCCCCACCCAATGATTATGTTATTTAGATTAAACTAATATTTTGTTGGATGTTTTATTTTAAAAGTCTTGTAAAACGTGTTTTGTTTATTGTGGCTCACATTAATATTATATCATGTCTTGTGATTAAACCTTACTACTACCTTTGCTTTTACTCATGTTATGATTCTGTGTTTCAGGTAAGTGATTTCCTACGAAGAGGCCTTTGATTTCATGGGTGAGAAAATTCTTGTTTTTACAGTTTACATTAGTTTCTACGTTAATAGAGCTCGAATCCTGGTAATTTCTAGTCATGAAATACAGTATCTACGGACAATTTTTAAGCATCTATTTTACTTTTCTTAATTAATTTGTGTAGTGCGGCTTGTATAAGTATCTGAGAAACCATTCGTATTTATAATAATATATTTTTAACTAAGTATAAATAAAATACTTTAAAAAACAGTTTTATTTAAATATGTAGAAAATAAATGTATGCCTGTCGCAACTGGCTTACAATGGTCCTGCTTACTCATGTGTGACTAAAAAATTAAACTATGTGGCGGCCATTAACGAATCTAGTTATAAATACATGTTTGCTTGCGATTGTGATGTTAGCAATTAAAGTATATAAGTGTTATCATAAAAGTAGGAATTGGATTCTAGATTTTGGTACATATTCTTTTTATTTCATACAAATTTAATTTTAATACAATGGAAATGTTTGTGTGTTAGGTCCGCAACTTTTCCAAGTTTATAGATTACCACTGTTAATAATTTATAAATATTTTTGTAATCTGTATTTAATAGACTAAATTTATTCCCTTTGTTTGGTGCTTTTACCTTTTAGCTAGATATTTATATGAAATAATTAGAGAAATGTTTAGGTCTTAGGTCAGTTCTTTTCAAGTTTATAGATTTCCAATATAATTTGTGTTACGGTATACAAGTTTGTATGTCTATATACTAGTATACTACACTTCTTACCTTTGTAATGTGGTTTTAAATTTTATATAGACATTTAAAACTATATAAACTATAGGAACTATTAAATTTTATTAACAGAACTGTATTTTGTTATATTTAATCTTGTTCATTCTTTATTTAGTGGGCATGTGTGTTAAAAATCTTTGAAGCTAAGATTATATCAAATATAGCCTATGCCTAGAGATTTATATTTGTTTGTTTGTTACCTTTTGTCAATGATATTAAAATGTATTAGCTTATCTAAAATATTTATTTTTAAACAGCATTATATTCGTTAAAGGAATAATTTTAGTCGTATATTACGCGTAGTAAGCAAAGCCAGTTGTGTCGGGCATACATTTATTTTCTATTTTGTTGGTACACTGTTAAATAAAACTATGTTTTTAAAGTTTTCTCATTTATTTGTTTTATTCTTTTTAGTTTTAAATACTTTTGAAATCAAATACTATTTAGAAATTAACTAATGGGGTATTTAAACTATTTTAAATCAAGAGGCATACGCATTGCATATATTATAGTTATCATTTATTGAAGGCAGATACCAAAATGTAAGCACTCTATCTTCATGAAAAGTAGTCAGAAGTAGTATTATTTGGTACGTGTCTATGTTATCCATTTTCAAGTCAAAAAGGCAAGTAATAAAAATGTGTGTATTTTCTATTGTCTGCCTATTACTTAAAAATTGCATGTCCCTAAGAACGTGTTAGAAATTAATATTGATTATTTTAATGTGATAGCCCATTTACAACCCTTAGACGCAAGTAATGGAAATAAGTGCGCTTTAGATTTTCTTCATATCAAGTAACATATGTCAAATTTAAGCACCTTAGCTACATTGGAAATTATTAAAATTAGTATTTATTCAGTTGGGGCTGTTACCCCATTTTCACCTTTTATATGTTTTGTTTAAGGTGAAAATGGACTTAGATGGACAGTTTGTATGGTCTAGCTTTCACTTGTATTAATTATCAAAGGATATGTTAATTCAATCATTTGTTATATTTGTATGTAAATGACTCACCCCCCGCCCTTCCCACAGGTTGGTATGTTGGGGTTGTTTATATATATATACACTTAATGTGTTTCGTCTAGCGTTGTAACACTTGTTGCAGCAATAGTGTGTAGGAACTGTATAGCATTTCATACTATTTACAGTTGTAATAAAAGGAAACGTTCATTAAAATTCCTGAAAATGAAGAGTGCAACACACTGATGGCAAATTAGGGGATAGAATTTAAAACAGTATGGTTCTGATGTTCGTATTCTAATTTTAACGTGATCGTTGTAATTTGTATTAGAAGTAGTCTACTGTAGGCTAGTTACCAAGTGCTATTTCAGAAGCTTTTTGATTTTCTGAAAGTGGTACGATGTAGGATCTATGAGTCTGTGGCAACCGGACTGATGTACATTAGTGATAACTGAATCCTATTAATAAACAAAATTATTTCTAAGCTTCGTACAATGTATAGTTTACACCTTTTGAAGTATAAATTAATCCTACGTGGGTCTTTGTACATTTTAAGTTGTCTTATGATATTTTAAAACTCTAAGTAAATGTCTTCTTTCAAACGATGAAATGAAACAATAAGAAAAAGTACATTTTCCTGATTATGTTCAGTATTTATGCCTAAGTAGTTTTATTTATTTTGTACAACAATTTGCCATTATAACTTAATGTGAAATATATATTGCTAGAGATAGCGTTTGGAAGCAAAATACAATAAATGTATTAAAAATTAAATCATTATTGAATTTATCATTCACTCTTAATATAAACATGCAAATACATAAAGCAAGTCCTTTCCTCGTTGTTAAATCAATATTTAATGAATATACTAGCTAGCTCTGCGACTACGCCCTTCTGGAGTAAACTATGTGATTTATTCTTGGTTTAATCTCTGAGTATCGGTTGATTTGAATACAGTTCATCGTCTATATAAGAAAAGGTACAGCTTCAATTATATTCAACTACAGTAACTACCTAAGGAAGATGTGCATTCTCTACTAAAGGCATAAAAGTGAGCTGAAATAAACTTCGCAACACATTTGTAGGTGTAAAATCCCACTTAGGCCTACTCATGTTAGGAATGTTTCGCTTTTATTATTTTGTTTCATAAATCGATTATAACTTTATATACAGTTGATATTCTTGTATTGTTTGTGGGCAGTACAAACACTTTTTTTTAAATAAAAATCTATCATCCATGAAACGAATTTTAAGTCAACAATATCTTACATAAAATATATAAAAAATTGAATTTTATCTCAAATAAACTGTGGACTTTATTGCCGTTTCAAATGTTATGCAATATTCTTATCGCTTAATGCAAGTTACAAAAGACAGTAAATCCTTGTTGGCATAAACGTGAGTCTAGTCTAGTAGACATCCAGATTGAGAAAGGTGTGTATCACTTCAAGGTCTGCGGAAGTGTAATGTGTGGGATAATCCACTTGTTAAGCGTGACCTATGCAGATCCTCAAGGAAAACTGGGTTACAAGTGACACAAGTTGTATAGAGTGCATAATATCATCGGAAATGTTTTTAAACTAAGAAGCGAAAACTTATTTAATTCTAGTGGAACTGTTGTTCCCTGCCCATTTACATTACGGGGAAAGAGAAGGATATTTTAACATTGAATACTTTTACAATAATGTAATTACTAACTACCCTTATGTTAGCCGCTCACTACTATCGGTATTGCCACATAGCTTGAAGGATTTAGCCTTAGCTACGATACAAGCGGCGAGCGGCACTTGCAGGTGCAAGCGACGTGGCACCGAGCGTCGTATAAGCGACCAAATTGTCAACCGCTGACGTGTAACCCGGATAGGGAGTATTTTTTAGATATATACTTCCTGTGAAAATAACAATGGTAAACAGGAAAGTTTAACACTTCATGGGGGTTGAACAATAAATAAACCCTTGAAAAAAAATGCAAAACTCCGAAAGTATATCACCAAAAATTAGCAACTGTTTTGTTTAGGGGCCTACTATCGTATTTTCTTGAAATTTTGTGTTCAAGTTGCCGTTAGTATACCATGAACGAATAAATTTCAAAATATCAAATTTCGCCTTTTAAACCCATATCATACTGTATTTCGTGGAAGTAAAGAGAATGGCGAGCGTTAGCCAAAAAAATTCTCTAACTGGGTTTGATGTAGAGTGGTGGTCTGCGGCGAGTGTTAGCCACTGACCTGTGTTTAACAAGGAAACCCCTTCTGTTAGAAAATTTTCCAGCGCCGCTTGCACCTGCTCGTGCCGCAACCTGCCCTCAGCTCGCCGCTTCTATCGTACAGTAAATCCGTTTGTCTGTGCGCGTGAACTGGCATTGTTTGCTTTTCCGCCCGACCAGACTCCAAATTTCACTAATTGGGTGTTGTGTTACTATGCCATATTAAAAGGAGCCTGTGTCTTTAGTGTGGAATCAACTAAGGATTCGACTGAAAACACCAATGTTGTTAGAAAAGAGCCCCCCTCACCCCCTCCCGCGTTGCAACATAACCAACGGCCTGCGCGCACAGATAATCTCTATCTCACTCAAACCTGGCGCGGAGGATTGAGAGTCACAGACGGGTGGACATTTTCTGCCAGCGCTGCCTAACGGCTGCCGCGCTAAGCTCGATTCGGCGGAAACCAACCTGGCTCCATAAGCGTTGCTCTTCTTAAAAGTTCTGTATTCATTGATAACATTCAGCTCAAAAACATCTAGGTCATCCCCTATAATATCTTGTGAGACCTACATAGTAAAACCAACGGTCTGACGTTACAGATCGAGCACTGGCAATTTTACCCGATTACCCTCTCTCTTCCTTTACTCGTACGACTGTATTGTACTTTTCAATAGGTTAATCTGAGCCCAGTGTACTGCTGATTAACTTAATTAGTGCGTATGTTCTCTAAATTGAGCCATGTAGTGAAATTGATTAAGGTCGTAAAACTATCGAGGAGAAACGTTGAAACATATCACTTAGCGCTCCGATTGTATCTGTGGCGAGTTGCCCAACTATGAAAAGCATTGAATATTTTAAATTAAACTTCTAGCATTGTGTATGGTCTGGCGACCCTTTATATCATTTCATGATGTAGAATGTTGTTTTCAAGGTTTGCTCAAACAAAGATACTGTTTGTCATCAACATTATGTATAGCTCTATTTATAGTTTCATTTATTCCATTTGGCATGGATACAAAACAAATAAAATCATGCGGTTACACTTTTAACAAAACATTACAAGACATTCGTTTTAATGGATCTTGTACTAAAAGGGAAAATGTTGTGATACTGTGAGCTGAAAGGTCAGATTGGTGATTAGTAAAAGAAGGGATAAAGTGTGTGTTTTTAAAAGGATTACTTATCATTCCAATAATGCTTCGGCGTATAAGACCACATCATCAGTTTGAACCCCACACATGCTGAGTTAAATTTAGTATTTCGTAAATTTATGAACTGACTCCATTTATAACTGACATTATTGGCTATATGTGCTATTGGATGACAGCGAGTCTATTAATTTGATCAACCAGTCTGCTACAACACATTTACGGAAGTTCGAGCCAAGTTATTGGCGTTCGGTTTAGGTGCGTTATGTTCAACAAGTATGTTTTTACGATCAAGTTACATTTCTAATATACTTAAATAAAATGTTTGTTCCGTAAACCAAAAGTCATGATATACTTCCAGTCAGTAGTTATGTGATCTCAAAAAGTTACCTTTTATGACAATAGACGAACTTCCTCTTCGACTAAATTATTTCGGTTCGTTATATCTCATTTTCTCTGCCGTAGTTTTAATAAGTTAGTGTGCACTGTTTGTGAGTTATGGTCAAACAAAGTGAGTTAACACAGATTCCTAAATACTCTAAATTGAACCAATAACCAACTTCTTAACTAAAATATGTTCGTCATTTTAAATTTCCATGTTGAAACAACTTTATTTTTTAATGTAGTAATTTTTTATAACTATTTTTAGGTTTTTTTTGTCTCGTATTGTTTACAAATTCCAACAACTTTTAACCTAAAAGCCATTTTAAAATTGTTAAAATGCATTAGTAAAACAGATTTATTTCTAACCGTTAAAATCACTCGAGCTTTAAAAAAAATTTATTTCCAACCATCATTTCAGTGGTTTTTGGAAGTAAGATATGCTTTTTAAAACTCTGATAGTAAGTAAAATTATATGATAATGATAACGCTATCTAAATTAATATTAATTGCCGCTGTAATCGCCTAGATCCCTTGGTTAATATTGCTAATCTTATATAGTATGTAGGCCCATAAAAGGTAAGAGTATTTTGCTGAAATACATATTTCTAGAGTCATACTGGACCGATTTTAATCATTTTGGCCTTGACGTTCTTAATTATATTTCAAAATTGATTCCAATCTTGATTTTTCTAAAAGCCTTCTTTAGATTGTTGTAGATTAAAATACTTGAGAAACATATTCCATCGACAACAAATTTTATTAAATCGGTGTACTAGAACTCTAGAAATATGCATTTACAAAACCATATCTTTCGATTAAAAAAAAGAAAAAGTTCTATACGATAAGACGCTGTTCGTAGCAATAAACAACAAATATTTTATTAGTTTTGAACGACATTTAAAATAAATTAAAATCGTTTTGGTCTTTGTACTTTAAGAAATAAAAATTTAATAATTGATTTAAGCTTAGAATTTGATTGGTTCTCTTAGAAATATTTTGAAAATAGTTTGAAAATAAGAAGTGTTATAGTTCATTTCACCTCAGCGTGAGGCAAAACCAAATGACCGTAATAAAACCCTTACCCTTAGGCCTATTGTGCGACATCGGGGATGGGCACTTGTCGACTGCCTTTGTATTAGAGTTATTGCTGTTTGTCCCAGTGTCATTATGCAAACTTTTTTAATTGAAAGAAAAACTTAAAACAAAATATATCATTCGCTGTGTTTTGATCGCGTGATTATTTTTATACCAAATATGAAGGAAATCGGTTGATTTTGGGGAAGGCAAAGTAAATAGTTAAATCCTATGTGTTTTCAAATATTTTTTATCATCATGAATACGGAAATAAATTTACATTGAATAATGATGTTGAGTTTTATAAAAACCTCTTACTTACTACTGTACACAATAATCATCACATTATAGTGGCCTGACAGTTTTTTTGTTAATTAAATGCAGTATTAAAATATAGACATTAAGTAAAACTATTAAATAACTGTTCTATATACATCGAGCATAAAATACAATTAAAATTAAATACATCTTAATATTATAGACAAACAGAGCATGGGCTACACGAAAATATAAAATTACACATCTTATTGCAGTACATAGCACGGATAAAAATTAAACATAGGCTATTCCTTCTAGCTACTTGCACACTAAACAAAATTTTAATAGGCTATTTAGGGACAGGCGAAACAAGTACATCATTAATGATAGTCTATTATTTATCTTTAATTTAATTTATAAATTTAATATAATTTGACTAATACAGTATATTTAACGGAAATCTTGAAATTTCTTTGAACTATCTAGTTTTGTGAAAAATAGCTACTTTATTGGTTCATTAAGTTATTAGTCTAATGTGGTCAATAGAGTAATATTAGTTTATTTATTTCAATGACGTAGGTGTGCCATATAAATTTAATATATTCCCTTATAAGGACTTACGCTTATTTAATAATACTTGGGTTGATTTTGTTGTCAATTTTCAATGCCCAATGCCCAAATAAAGAGTAAAGTATTTTTTATGAGTTTTCAATTCAAAACATAAAGCCTTGGTTATTGTTTGATTAACGACAATGTTAAGCATGTCAGGCCACTATAAGGTGATGATTATTGTGTACAGTAGTAAGTAAGAGGTTTTTATAAAACACAACATCATTATTCAATGTAAATTTATTTCCGTATTCATGACGATAAAAAATATTTGAAAACACATAGGATTTAATTATTTACTTTTCCTTCCCCAAAATCAACCGATTTCCTTCATATTTGGTATAAAAATAATCACGCGATCAAAACACAGCGAATGATATATTTTGTTTTAAGTTTTTCTTTCAATTAAAAAAGTTTGCATAATGACACTGGGACAAACAGCAATAACTCTAATACAAAGGCAGACGACAAGTGCCCATCCCCGATGTCGCACAATAGGCCTGAGGGTAAGGGTTTTATTACGGTCATTTATATTTGCCTCACGCTGAGGTGAAATGAACTATAACCTGACCTTGACAAAAGTAGTAGGCATAGTAAGCAATAATCGTTTTTGTAATAAAATACAGCTTTCTTTAAAATATTACGCTCACAATAAATTATTGTGCTGGCAGAGCGACCTCTGGTTTACGTACGCAGGAGTAAGATATCGTGTTGTGTAATAAGATTATTTAACTTGAGAAGGCCAAGTCGCGAGAACCACAAGTTCAAAAAATTATTCAGTATCGAAGATTGTTTCTTCGTCGGTTTGGTTTTCGTATATTTTAAAAACAAACTATGAAAGGTCACCGAGAGTAGTAATCTAAACCAAGATTGAAAAAAAATTGTTGCAGCTTGGGAGCTTGGCAAGAAACTACATCTTCAATAAGTAGTTTAAAATAAGAAAGAGAGAAGAGTAAAGAAGGTAGTGCAGAAGCTGACGCGTAAAATCAACATGTTTTGTCCGCGAGTGGTTTTCATTTCTTAATAGATCGAGTGTGAATATGATCCATTACCTTTCACAAAACCTGAACTGTGTCAATTGGTTTGTGTTAAGTAAATATATGTGAGTTAGCGATGAAGTGGTACAGTATCCAGTTATGTTTTGATAGATGTCCTCACCGTGACCAAAGTATTGAGTACCAGGTCAGTGCTCATGTTTACAATTGTTATCGATTTCTCTCTTCCCCCTTGCAGACAAACCGGATGTAGGAAGTCATCCATAAACTCGATATCACTGTCAAATTGTGTTTCGACAATGTGCTTCCGTTGTAAGATTTGCATTTTAGTTTTACTGGAAGATTTATGGCATGCGATTAATCTAACTGTGTTTTTAATTTCCACTGCTATTTTTAAGTTTTCTGTGTTATTCTTTGTTTAAAGAAGTACCGCAAACACTGGTTGGATTATTGGAAGGGTTATTACATTAATACAAGATGGGTTTAACAGATTTTGAAGTACCCTTAATAATGTTATTTCAAGAAAGACTATGAGTCAGTATGATGGGGCGTTTCTATATTTGTAGCAAAACAACGTGTACAAAGTAAGATTGGGAAAGGCAAATACACACTCACGGAAGCAAATAGACTTATTTTTAAATTATGTTAAAATCCGTTTCCATTGTTCCAATATTGGGGCAAAATCATGGATACAAATACTTTTATTTCTGTATTACACTTAAATATGTGTAAACTATACATCATTGTTTAACTTTATTTAACAATGTAAGGTTCGAAAATTTACTCAAAAATAAAACTTGTGAAACTTTATTTGCCTGTAACTTCTAAATCAGTGTTTTTTTAATAAATCTACGAGAATTAAAAAGTCTTAGAATTGTATGTAGAATTAAATTAAAAAAACACTTTCCAAATGGATTTTTATAAGACACTTTAAAATTGGCCCATATTCAGAAATGGTTGTTGTTATAACAATTATAATACTAACAAATAACACAAAATTAAAAGTTCATGGCGTAGGGAGTGGAATTGGACTTCTAATATTTCAAATATTAAACTACTTTCAAAGTAGTAGTAGCTGCCCAATTATATTAATTAACCTGAATAACTTTAATTTTGTAGCAAGTTTTGAATTTATTACAGACAGTCGCAACTATACTAAAATTATTTAATATAGTTAAGAATATTAGTAGAAACAGAATACCTGCTGCTAGTATACGTACAAGTCTGCGCGTAGCAGGCATTCGCGATTCAGATGATCTAGATGTGAGTATCTTCTTGTTTTGTGAATCCGGTCAGGTGACATAATTGTGTCTGTGGTTCACCTTGGCAACGACTGCCGAGTTACCACAAGTTGTTCAAATAATTTACCTGCTTGGCATCTATTTTCCCGCCTTTTTACAGTCGACTCATTTTATTTGGAAAAACTTTTTATTTCAAACATGGAGTAAACAAAGGTGCTTCTTCAGAGTCGCGATTGAACAGATTTTCATAATTGCTTCTACTGGAATCTTATTATCTTTTAAAATACAGTATTTATTTATTTTCAACTGTAATCCCTAGTTTTACTTTATCTAATTTATGCGGCTACATGTTTCACTGCCACGGGCAGCATCATGAGGCCAGCTATCTGTCCACTTAAACACTCATATTACACAACTTTTAATTTAACATATATATTTGCGTACCTTGGTTGTACACGTCAAAGAAATAAAATTTATTAATACAATAATAAATTAACTTTGCCACTTGAGAGGTACCTCATCTTAGTGTGTCACTTCCTACAAGACTGATTTGGAAAGGTAAAGGTGCAGCTCTGTTCAATTCTTATCAGATTGTTCTTTATGCCTTAATAGATTTTCTTATGTCTTTTGGTTCTATGTTTTTTGCAATATTTCAAATCATAAAGGCAATTAGAAGCAATATTAAATATTTCATTAAATAGGTTTTCTGGATTGCTTTTGCGGTGTTTAAAAATCTCATATTCTTCAATGACGTTCATAGTGAGTTCTTTATTTATTTCGTGTATCTCTGACATATTCTCTTGAATATTGGTGTACAAATGTTGGTTATAAATTCTGTGAATGCTTAGTTTGTAGTTTTATTGTTTCTGCTGCTGTGTATATGCTTTATAAATCTTTCTTTAAATGTTCTGCCAGTTTGTCCAATGTAATAATTATCACAAACACTGCAATTTAGTTTGTATATGCCGCTGTTGTTGTATAGGTCTTGCTTACTTTTTGTGTGCTTGAAATATTGTGATAAATAAACCGCAATAAATAAATAATATATTATAAAATATGTAGTTCTGAGGCTATCAACAATAAATAATATATTATAAAATATGTAGTTCTAAGGTTGTCAACAATAAATAATATATTATAAAATATTTAGTTCTAAGGCTATCAACAATAAATAATATATTATAAAATATGTAGTTCTAAGGCTAACAACAATAAATAATATATTATAAAATATGTAGTTCTAAGGCTATCAACAATAAATGATATATTATAAAATATGTAGTTCTAAGTAACGATATCAACAATGAATAATAGAATAGCCTATATCTACTTATATAAAGCTAGACGGTAACACTGATTCATTGACATTAATTATTAGGCACTTCCCGTAATCGGACCCCCCTCGACCTTATACTTGAATTAAAGCTCTCGACGAGAAACTTTTGGGAAAATTGCCAGAATTTAACATTTTTTAATTTTGGAAGCACCTTTTGGGCGGAAACGATTTTTTTGATTTTTTGAATTCCTTCATTTTCCCACTTTGAGCGCATTTAGCAAGAAAACGGTAAGAGATAGAAAAAAATGTTAAATACAAAAGTTGTAAAAAATTTAATTTTAAACTAACGATTTTGCATCAAATTTAAAATCCAATCATGCGTTCAGCCGCTATTCACCCGAGAAGGAGCTCCGGCACACAATCCTTCAAATTTCCCATGTTAATCTTATGGAGATAATGTTTAATGAGTTTGAGTCCCCTGCCAAATAAAACAGCTGATTTATGCTCGGTCACCTATGTACAAACGAGCCAAAGATTAACGAGATTCTTTAGCAAATTTTCCAACTGCGAGCGAAGCGAAGCAGCCATTGAGGCCGAAGGCCGAGGCGGGGTTGGGACGCGAAGCGTCCAGGGGCAGAGGCCTTAGTATTATTATATTTTTCAAAGGCAAATTTTGTAATACTTTGGTTGTAATACTCCAACAAAAACTGTAGCTTTTAATAAATAATTTCATTTCAAATCTAGAATTCAACAAATTAAAAAAAGGTAGTGTGTTTTAAGTTTTTATTATTTGAATAATGAAATATAGGCCTGCTGATTTTAATGACTGTGATATTATTGCACTTTGGAAAGTATATTGTTTCTTGAAAAACGCTTTTCTTCTCTACAAATTTCGAGTAGACTCGAATTTATTATTTCGTAATGTTTAGCAAAATGGAATTTGTTTTTAAAATCACAAATAAATTTTACTTTAAAAAAGTTTACTTTAAATATTAATTATCATTAACACTATTTATATTACAAATTTAACTCTAATTGTTTTTTTATATTTTTATTTTCTGTTTCGAAATTTACGAAAACCACATATCATTACTTTCTGAACCAAATTGATGTTTTGTTACAAGATGAAATGAGTTTTTCGGCCAAATCGGTTTGCTATATAACTGGCGCTCTAACTTTTATCTCGACGGACGAAAATGGACAATTTGTCACTGCTCGTGTCATTTATATTGAGCCATTTTTCTAGGGTACGCTTGTAATAAAAATTCTACCGTCGGAATGGCAGCAATTACAGAACCTTGAGAGAGCTATAGCAAAATTTCCAACGAAACCACAGAAATCTTAGTAACAGCGATGATTATTTGGTGTTGTGTGTAATGAATGAGCTTTGACCGCGAGATGAGTTCTACCACAACATCCTCTCGTCCCGTTAAATATTCAAGCCGTGCCAATACCATGTCCAATGCTGGTTTTTAGAGCTCTTAAGGTTTTTGGTGGTGAAACTTCCTGGTGGATAATGGAACGTTTTGCTACAGTTCATTTTAGTAATTTCATTCAAAATTTACCATTTGATTGAATTTTAATAGTTCTGAAGTGTAAATCTGATTATACATCTTTACATTGTTGTATGTTTGAATATAACCACAATATTATTTTTTCGATGCAATTTTTATTGAAAAGCATTTACAATATGTTTGTTTTATTTAACAAAATTATTCTGTAAATATTTCCTTATTATAGGCCTACATGGACGACGATGGAAACCATTATTACCATTACTTGGCTAAGTTCTTCACATTAAATGTTTATGTAGCCAAATAATAGTAGGTTAATACATACTGTATAAGTGTTACTTGTATAGGTACCTAAGAAAGTTCTTAAATGTTGAACATTTTTAAACAGTTTAAAAATTTTAATTTTTAGAATATGTTTTGTTTTATTTAAACTGCGTTTAAGGCAGACCTAGCCACCATATTTTATTTAAACTCCCATAAGATTTAAACGGCTAATAAGATTACTGGAGTAATAAAGATCTGAAAATTATTTTGAATGTGTCGTTTTAAAGGTTAGGACAGTCCGAATGTGGATATCTTTTAGTTTTAAAAATGAGTTTTTAACTAAATTTGCTTGTTGACTTAACTCAAAATCTAAGGTTGCGATTTTTTTCTTATTCAATAATACAAATATCAAACATATTATGTAATAACATGTAATAAGATCACATCATTCGAAGTTTAATTGCCTCTCAAATAGAAGTAATTTCAATAATGTTGGATAATTTATGACGAAAAATCCACGTTATTGTGAAAGCATGTAAGCGCCGAATTTGTGTTCCTTCTTTAACATGCACTCTGGCGGTTATCACATCAACTTGTTTTCGCGGAGGAATAATATAAAAGTAATATATCCTGTAATGTTCAATGTGTGAGAGAAAGGTGTGATTAATAACACATACTACCATACATTGTCACGCATGCACATTACAGTACGTTTACAGTCAGGGTTACGTACGTAACCCTCTATTTTCCGCCTTTATAAAGGTGCTGTATATTTGCTAGCGGAAGAATGAAACACTAGCAAACTCAATGCTAGTAGTGTACAGAAATATTTTTCACTCTTGCCGATCCAATTAAATAACTATACACTTTCGACAAAATTTGTTTTCGAAATTGTAACCGCTGCTATTATTACATGTTTGTATGTAATTATATATTATGCTTTCTTTGGTATTATTCTCAGTTACAATTTACATTACGAAGCGGTTGGTTTGGAAGAAACATTCTTACGATTAGAAAAAACATTGTGTTGTGATATTATGGGTAGAACTTGATCATGTTCAGCCTCCCCTCGCTAATATGTATACCTGAACCACAGTTTAGATTTTAGCCGTATATTATATGTACAGTCTGCCAATGTTTATTTACTGTAATAGTTAGAATTAGAGAAACAGTTCTATAAAAAGGACGTAGAATAATGCGTTACATTAAAATATTCCATAACTAAAACGATTACGCCTTTTCCAATAGTTTATGTCGACATTTAATAAAGTGTAGATTAGACAAAATACACACAAAAGTATTAATAAACATATAAATTAATTAATTTATTGCCTTTTTACATTCACAAAGTTCACATACAATAGCGTTACCTGTTATCCAATTCCATTTTGAAGAGGTAAATATTATGCTTATATTCCCGTAACGCTTGTGTAATGAGGATGGGGGGAGGGGGGGTGCATTATATGTAATGAGTCCTGCATTAAGCGTGCAAGGCGAAAGTGCTGGAGTCTGTGTATCAAACGACATCAAGGCGGTTATGAGAGCTTCATGTGATTTTATTAAAGGGCATAATACTCGTATAATAGCAAGGCCTACTCATACGATCTTTTATAAAGATCAGAATTCAGTGTTATGTATTATGATAATCGAGGTTTTTATGGTAAATTCATAAACCAAAGCAGTTATGGTTATATCCACATGCCATCCACAGGAGGTGACACAGCAGGGTTCAGTTACAGTGGGTCAGCTCCGTCTAATAAATACAGAGAGGTTATTGGTTTTCCAGAGCATATAGTCGTAGTTCTTTTATTTTACATGTAGGTATACCGTGGACCAACCTGCATTTTTACCGATTCTTTCGCTGATTACATTCTTGGAAAGTACATTTTTAAATGTGCCAAGTATTCAAGCTCACTTTTCTCTCATTTATTTCACAATTACATTTTTAGAAAAATATTTTAACTTGGTTATGTACTTTCGGGCTAGCTACAAACATCATTCATGTATTTAAAACTAAACGTAACTGATCAATGCTAAATCTACTTTTTTTTTATTTTCAACAATTTTAACTTATGTAATAATAGATTACTAGAATAAATACTTTGGTTTTTTAAATAATTATTTTGTGTTTTTTGATGCGAGTTTGTTTAACCACTCTGTATGATGAAAATGTATAAATACATATTAAGTTTGAATGAACGATGATATTTGATAGAATATCAGTTAAACACAAATAATACGTTTATTTATTTAATTCAGTTTCCACTAGAATGTCGCCATCTTCATTAATGCAC
>JAGFPH010000504.1:386265-399291 GCA_018207615.1 Philaenus spumarius
ACTGTCGTAGGGAAGTAATCAGTAGATCAGTACAGTAGATGAAATGCAGATGACTCTAATGTCGTAGGGAAGGAATCAGTAGATGAAATGCGAACGACTCTACTGTCGTAGGGAAGTAATCAGTAGATGAAATGCGGACTCTGCTGTCGTAGGGAAGTAAGTAATCAGTAGATCAGTAGATAAAATACGGACCACTCAACTGTTGTAGGGAAGTGGTGGAAAGAAAGTATTTGTTAACATTATTTAAATATACAAACTTAGTGCTAATTAAATTAACTAAATACCAGAAGAAAATAAAATGTAACAATAGAATGAGATTGTATTCCCATTTTGGCTTTAGAGAAATAAAACATAACCCATTTATTGGGTTATAAAAGTATACTGGTTATCCAGATGAGACATATATAGTAAGCTAGAGTTGCTAAAATGTTAGTTTTAAAGAGATATTGCTAATCCTTGTTCATTAAAACGTAATCTTTCAATCCATGTATTTAAAATCCCGCCTCCAGTATTCAGGTTCTAACTAATCTCTTTGATATATGTCGTTTCCTTCTTTGTGCCCTCCACTTAAGATGCTCTGCAAAGTTGCTGGAATTAACCGTAGAATCGTTCAGTGGTAGAGAGTTGAATTAAGTAATACTACAAAAATAATAAAGCTTGATTAAAATAAATGATTAGTATAAACATGGACCTAAACTGCATCAAGTGTGTTTTCAATTATGAATCATACAAACTATAGTTGTGAGCTGTGTTACCATACCAACAAAATAACTTAAACTGACTTAATTTACTGATCAATTAAGTATACATTTATAATACTGTAGTAGTTATGTTAATATTCGTGTGGTAAAAAATGTAGATTATTAAAACTAAACCCCATGGAGTGATTGATTTGTGTTTGACCAGCTGATGTCGGTCAGCTGATGTGACGGTGAATGATCACTCCATTGTCATGATAATACTTACCGCTGAACTTTACTCATCCTATTGTGTACTCCTGAAATATTTATTCTGAAACTGTACTTACTGTTTTACTAATAAACAGAGTTCAACGTCCATTCAATCAAGTGTGAACCTTTATTTCGATTAGCCGTGTTATATGCGCAAATGGTTTCCGCGTTCACTATTCAAGAAATATTAATTGGAAGTGGTTTTCAATTATGGATTTAGTAACTTTAAAAATCCACTAGTCAAAATTAATTATAGCAATTAATTTCTTTTGTTTCTTGCTTAACATAATAATAATTTAGGGTTTGAGACATACCACTGCAATTGCAGGTTTTCTTTTATTACAAGGAACGTTTATAAAACAATGCTTTTTTGTATTAAGTTGGAAAATGTAAATGGTCGCAATTTTGAAACAAAAAGAGATAATGACTTTAAAATTTGGTATAAATTCATTTTATAGTTTTCTTAATTAATATTAATTTTTAAGTCAAGATTAAATAGTCAGACAAACGGTAAACAAAACAAAATAAACCCATAATGGTTGGATGAAGTTTTAATTTTCTTTTGACCCAAGGAACAATATCCTGAAATTTGTGCATAGAGTTTGGAAACAGCCTTTAGAAAGAGAAAGCATTTGATACTTCAGAATATCGTGGGAAATACGATTCAAGTAGTAACCTAATAGGAAATGCAGTATTGCTCGCTTTCTTCATTGAAAACAATTTTTCTTGTCTTCGTCTTGTAATCACAAAAGATTAGGTGACAAAAATCAGGCGATTTGTGATAAAATCCTAAGAGTACGACTACTCATGTAAAAACAAAATGTGGGAGGAAGTTTGAATTTTTGTAGGTCAAGGATTCAGCAACTCGTCTAAAGTTGATATGTTTATTCTAAAGTATTAAAAAAACATTTTGTGTAACCACGCAGGTAACAATGTGTACTTTACTTTGCTCTGTCCCAAAACCATCTTCTTTTCCTTTCGCAAATTAAATATTTAAAGCAATAACAACATTTGTTTCCAAAAAATCTATTTCAAGATAATCGCCAATGTGCGCATCGATGTTTTAGTCTTCAAGTTTAGAGGTTCTATTCATCCTCTAGTAAATGTTTTTACTTATGTTTAGTTTGTTTGGTTACTCTTGTCTTGCTCAATAGATTATTCAGTATTTTGCATTGCACAATGAATTCTAGCTTGCTTTGTAGAGAGGTACTCGGAATTTTGATTAAAGCATTCAGTATTCAAGAGTAAACTAATCCTGTGGTACATAAGTGGAACTAAAACTGAAAATGGTTTCAATGATGGATCCAACACAGTATTTGGCAATTCTACTAATCAGAATTTATTAAAATTAATTTCACTTCTTGTCGCTTAATATAATGTTAGTTTGAAAGGTAATATTAACTGGAAACTGTACCAATTCCTTCTTCTTTTCTTTCTGTTCCTCTTTCCTCGATGCGCCTTGGAACTACTCCGCCCATGACCTCTCCTTTTCTTCTAGGTTTTATTTAAATCTTTACGCCATCATCCATCCTCTAATAAGTGGACTTTTACCAATACTATTTAATGCTAAATTTATTGGGTTATTCTTGATCGAGGGAGTATTATTACTTCTATTACGTAAATAATTATCGCGTATTTTGTGGTAAGGTACACATAGAATTTTGCTAACTTAAACTAGTCTCTTAACATCCAACGAAAAAACAACTAAGAAAACATAGCTGATTTTAATTCCAATTTTACTTAGGTTTAACGTATGTAAAATGCGCATGATACATGTAGCGTATGATTATGAGAAAGACTTATTAATGGCGTTTCTTCTTTTCACTTCTTTCATACAATTAAACGACATATTCCTCAAACATGTATTTCATTCTGATTCAAGGCAGCCCAGATGATTACATCTATAAGTTGGTATCGGTCTTTTCTACATGTCCTAATGCAAATGAATATTAAAAGACGTGCATATTTATGCAAAAATAAGACGAAATAATGCAATTTAAATTTTCTACCAGTCAGATATGTTGAAATGTTTGAATACGTTAACTTAACGTTCACTTAAAAGAGAGTTTAAAACTGTGTTTATGTTGATTTAATTGTGTGATTTCAACTTTGGTTCCCACGTTTGTTTTACTCAAGTTTGAAGTTAAATGTTTAACTCGATTTGAAGCACGTAAAATCCCTTACTAAAATGTAGCTATTAGCTCTTAACTAAAAGAAAAAACTAGAGAGGCCCCTGCGTGCTTCGCATGCCAATTATTTATTTCATTCACACTTTATTATTACACTGAGTTTTAATAAATAATCCTTACTCCTGAGAACTAGTCTACAATGTTAGTCAGGTGTTATAGTAAATAGCTGATTATTGCACCAATACCGTTAATCTTCAATACAATTAGCAATATATATTATAATGAACAAATAGGTTTTTTTTAGACCATATATAATTTATAAATATTGTCTTTGAAATTATTTGTAATTTTTTGTATTTTCCCCTCAAACTTACGGCAATACTCTAGACTGATATTTAATATGGAAGTTCATATTTTCCATATAATTTTACTGATCAGTTCTAATTTACCATGTTGATCCCCAAAAAATAAAAGCACCATACAAAATAGCGATTTTCAAAGAAAATTTAAAACAAACTTGAAAAATTGTGGCCATTAAAGACAAATTTTAAAACAGATTTTTTTAATTGTATGTAAAAGTAACGTTTTCTATTATGTATATGATCAGTAGCTGTCAATATGCAATAGTACTGACGATAAAATTACTGTATTACCATCTTGTATACTTGTTGACCTATGTAGAAGGTGCTACGTATTTTACCCCAGTAACATTGATTTGTTCATTTACAATGGAATCACTTTAAACTCTCGACTGGTTTCAGACGTTATAGTCTAGCTATCACACTCTACATTATGCATCAGTCAATCTCACGGCTAATCGTGCTTTAGGTCAAAGTTGATGGACTGAATGTTGTTTTACTTCTCTTGACCGATACTGTTATTGTAGAATGGATCTGATACGACGTCTAGAGGTCACGGGGTTATCCAATCCCCCTCGACATTTGTCATTATTTATCACTTTAACGTTCATTGTTCAACCATGTACCTCTGTATCCCCTTCACACATTTATTGATCAAGTACGTCATGGTTTCAATTTAGTTTTATCTTATGAACTACAAAATAATTCTTAAATTATCTTAAAACAACAAAAAATATTCATAGGTGTGTTTCAATGATATGTTGCAAATCTTCAAAAACGTCAACACCGACAGCGTGGATTGTGGCGAACAGATGCGCCATACACTATATTAGTTTTATTTTTACAAACAATATGATCTTTAATTTGAGATATCACTCGGTATTTTCATTACATATTTTGAAGTTTGGGCTAGAAATAGTGAAATAGTGTTACCTTTTTTTTTTAATATTTAGGAATTTGTTCCTCCCCCTCATGAATAGTAGGCTAATACTTGACAGTAATTGTACGGATTTTCAGTAACAAACTTAAAAAAGTTGTTAAATTAATAGTTTTCCCACAACACAACAACATGCATTGGAAATAGGCTGTATAACTGTACAAAGCTTATTCGGCCCAAAAGAAAGTTTAGCTGATTATTGATAACAAGTTAATTTTATTAATTTACTAACTAAACAGTTCCACATTTTCTTGTTCAGTTTTGAGACTAGGAATGTATTATTAATAATTGTATTAATGCTATTGTCGAATATAAAATGGAAACAATTTAATATATTTCGGACAAAAATGTTTGTTTGTTAAAATAAATTCAACAATTAGACACTTAAATAAACTATTAATATAGCAAGTGTTCGGCGAAGCATCACTCACAAAGCAATGTATAGGAACTTGAATTGAATACGTCTGTGAGAAAAATGTAAAATGAATGTTTCGTCGTCATGATGTTCAAGCTTTGTAATTTTTACATTTCTTACCAATAGGCTTTCAGTTTTATAATGAAAGCTCGTTTAAAAACATGAACCAATTGTTAGTAGGGTAATATTTAAAAAATTAAAAATCAATTATCTAATGTGTTGATTGGAAACTTGTAATAGGCTTATTGAATACTCTTCGACTTCCCGTAAATAAGATTCTGCTCGCCTCAAAGTTGTTAATTAAAGGTACATACATAAGGTAGTAGTTTATTTTAATTTGTGTAATACATTTGGTCCCCACAAATCATTGCTTATAGACGCTTCACAGCGTCTAAATAATAAGATTTGATCCAGGCTTCTTCTCACGACCGGTTCCCAAAATATCGCCTTAGGTCCTCTAGGGCTAGGCGGATGCCATGTACTCGTCTGGCCCACTAACCTGATTTCGGGCACCCGCCCCACGACCTAGTCACAAAGCTGCATCCGTACCAAAATTAAATACTTAACCGATTAGGCCACTTGAATGGCAACCTTCATTTAATAACTTTCGATTCCTCTGCTTACTTACTATCGGCACAATGGACAATATAACATAATCATTACTTTCAGTAATTGTAATTTATTTTTTATTGTTTTTACAGTAGCTTTCTTACATAATAACAACAATGAAAGTATTTTATACAATACAACATTTATTTCTGATTGTTTCACTTTTCCCATTAATAAATATCATTTTTATTTAACAAGAAGACTAAGAAAATAAACATCTTAGTTCGTTTAATTGATTGTCAGTATGTCATCTGTAGAATCGTTAGCGGTCAAATTCCTTGACACGGCTTTTGGAGTATTTCCTCAAACGGGTTTGTTTTGAAGCTTTCAATATTAGAAGAATGATTAAATCACAGCGAACAGATCATATGAAGAATATCTGTAACTAAACAATTGCTGTAGGTCCCTCCAGGCGGTTCAATATCCTAACTACAATATCAAAAGTCGAGTTTGCATATAAGTTTGCTTTCTGGCTGAGAATATGTACCTTGAAACCAAACACAACGTACCAAAATACAATGTTATTAATTTTTAACTAAGACGGTAATATTTATGCAAATTTGTGTTGTAACTTTTGATATTAGAAAGATTTTGTTGGCTTAGATCGGTCCATATAAAAGACAAACTCGTATGTCACACACAAAAATCGTCGTACATACAAATTTCGTGCAGTATCCCATTTGGGATATTCTGTATTTGATATAAATGTGTTTTTGAATGAATAGGTAAAACATAATTTACCTTTTTATCGAATTTCCATAAGAAAGATGATTTATTGCAGTGACCCTTATGGTGAGACCTAAGGTAGGGAGTATTAAATGAGCACCGATCACAGCCCCCTGAACACATTTTTGTGTATCATTAAAAATGTTATATATATGTTATAAATGTGGTCGCACTTCAACGGTCGCATTTTAAGTCCAATTTGTTTCAAATTTGGAACACACGTTGGTTTTCTAAGTCGCTCGGACGAGTTTGTTAACAAAAAAATCCAACAACCGGGATCGCGTTTTTTGACCGGAAGTAACTGTTTTATTTTAAAGATTTTTCCTACTAAAACGGAACTTTTTTTGAGTTTTACCTTAAAAAATAAATGTAGGATTATTATTCTGCACATTTTGTTTTTTACTCGACCTTGTAGCTCGTTTGGTTCCCCCAAAATCGATTAAAACTAAAATACCATAAAATTATCCGATTCAAATCCATGGGGGGGTATTCTACTGAAGGGCATCTTCTGATGCCGACGGCTGAATAAGTAAGCTGCGAGCGAAGCGAAGCTGTCTATAACCCATGGCCGCTAGTTCGAGGTGTTTTTCCGTTGCGAGTGCAACGAAGGGCGCGTGAGTTGAAGCTGGAGGCTTTGGTGAAAACAAATTCTACTAATTTATATCGTACACATTGGCTCATTGGCTGCCTTCATGAGAAGATCAATTTCCCAAATAGTTGATTGAAACCCTAAAATATATAAACTTAATTTAGGAAATTCTCTCAACTCACGTCAGCGGATCAGCTACGTGGTCGAATTATTTGTATCTTTAGTGTTTCGTACCAAAAGTGGAAGATGGAAACACATGAAATATCGCGGTGTCTCCTGCTACACCTAATTTAACCTTATTGCTATTCCTCTGTCTATGTATTGACCAATATTTTGACACTTTCTTGTTTGATGTATATTAATTTTAAATCGTAAACCGTGTAATTTGGTATTTTAATCACATCGTGAGCCTGCTTTCTCGCTGTCATTACTGGTTTTAAAATATACTGCATTTAATTGGACTAAGTGAAAGTATTAGTTTGAAATATAAATGTACCCTATAGCTCTTAAAAACTAGAACTTATTGTAGATTATAAAACAGTATAATGCGTTGTTATTATATATTATAATTATTATATTATGGCTATATGCAGATAAGCACTTAAATACCAACACCAACAGGTTTATTTAAATATTATAGTTTTCCAACATGATGGAATTAAATACGATCGGGTGTACAAGTGGATAATAGTTTCTATTCATTTCCGTTGAAAGATATCAGTTTAGGGGGTATGGTGTCATTCTGAGTGTAAGTGTAAGGCCTTGAGCGGTTGGCGGCGAGCGGCACGAACAGATGCTAGCGGGAAGGTGGCTTTTACGATACAGCGGCCACAGTGTAAACCACTGGCGAATCCTGCCAAATTTTCCCCACTCTGCTCAGATGTGTTGCTGGATTGGGTTTTAAACAACAAATAAATACTTGAACAAAACGCAAAATTTCGAAAGTACCGTTTACTCGCAAAATTTAGCAATTTTTTTGTTAATTGTCGGATTTTCTTGAATATTTTATTTAAGTTGCCGTTAGTATGTCATGAACGTAGACTATAAATATAAAAAATACCCAATTTCGCCTTTACCAATGTGAACGTCGAGCGACAGCTGAAAAACTATCTAACTGTGTTAGATCGACAGCGGCTTGCAGGAGCCTGCAAATGTTAAATTTCAAATCATTTATTTCGTTTATTTTTTATCATAAAATTGTTTGCAAGGTCTCATTATAAGCACAGTCACAATACGCATCCGTTTTGGGTTTCACATTAAAACCATTTTTTTTTATTTGTCACGTAATTGACATTTTTGAAGTACCAAGTTGGAACTTTTTCTTTACAAAATAAAAACGTTATAATTAAAAGTAAAGCGCAAGCCGGATCCGCAATTGTATAAAGAATATTCAGGTTTTTTTTTCAGCACTCAATTATAAAAGATGGATTTATAAAATGGTTTGAAATGAGGCAAAGTCAAAGCGCTCAGCTGCAAGAAATTGCATTGTTTAGATAAGGCTATAGAGAGAAGCGCTAGCGTTTCCGGTTGCTTTCTCGTTTACTGGAGCAGACTCAAGAAAACCCCATCGGTTAGACATTTTTCCAGCACCTGCTCTTGTCGTAGCCCAGGCCTAAACTTTAGTTGCAGATTAGAGTGAATATATCTGTAACACACGTAGAGTATTTATATAACTTTTATCCAACTACATAATACTCCCTATTTAGGCCTAATTATATAATATCTATTTTTTTATGGTGTTATAAAAATTAATTTGTTCCACAAAATATAGAAGGAATAGATCTTGACCTTCACAAAATGCCCTTGTTACGTTAGATATACCAATGCATACAGAATACTATTGTATTCATTGGGTATACTCACTGCCTATATGTGATTTTTAAATTTGCAAATTATAGCCTAGTATTTAATTTAAAGAGATATAATTAATATACTATTATCAAGTTGTGGTCTGGGAGATATCATGAGTTATTTTAAAGTAATGTGTGGTAAACATTTTAGTTTTCAATGAATCAGGTATTTTCTTACCCTGATTTTATGTTGAACGTATTATTATATTCAAATCAAATCTTGTTATACAAGCTGTAGCGTAAGGTTGATGAGTCTAACCTGTTGAAAGGATATAATATACATTTTTTAAATTAGACTACCTAATTTGACTTTTACTTAAAAAATATGAACTTCTTAATACTTAATTCAAACCACATACTGTGGCGGAAAGAATAATATTCCTACCTCGTGAAACCTCGTCAGTTCTTTCCTAGTCCTAGTGATACGGTATTTTATTATACATTTTCCTTTCTTAAATAAACTGAAAGTGGTGTATTGTAAATAATAATAACAAATGATTTTCTTCGTTGACATTTAAATTGAGGAGAAATCGCGTTTCTGTTTGGAAAACATCAGAATCTTTGTTTAGTCTGTAGTGGGTGAAAGGTTGGTGACCCTTTGCTGTTCCATTGGCTCACTTACCCAGTCTCTCTCTCTCTCTCTCTCTCTCTCTCTTTACTCAGTGATTCATCCAACTTTCACCTCTTCTTACCTCTCCACTGTCACTTTATTATTCCATTATAGTATCTTTTTACGATGCACAGCTAGATACCGTATCCTTCACATATTGTTGAATGCATTATTCTCATACTCTTCTATTCCTTCGAAACCATTATTATTATCGCTATATACGCAAATTATTCCCATTATCAGCGAAGGGCCTACTGACGTTTGTATTTTTAATAATAAAATGCACTATAAAAACTGATTGAATGAAAACATACCGATACAATTGCTGTAGGTAGGGGTGAACAACATACACTTTACATCTGACGTAATTGGACTTTAAATTGAGACAATTTGGGGGAGCTGGGTGGTTCCAGTCACGGGTTTATAAACTCCGATTTCGTTTTCAGAATGTCAGAATCGTGTTTATCAGGCCCAAATAACGCTTGAGTATTTCATATTTCAGCTTAACACGTACTTAATTTTGACTTACAGTTCGGTGCATTTGTACGCATATTTTCCACGTGAACTCTTTGGACCCATTCTGATGGAATCCAATAGCGTTTTGATCCCATTAATTCTTAATAATTATACCTATTAATTACAGACTAATATCGTTAGTTTTGTGTGTCATAAAATATAGAGAAAAATTTACCCCCTTCCAATTTTATCAAGGTAATTTTAATTTTGTGTATTTCCTTTAATTAATATGTACGTACATTACAATAATAAGACAACCATAAGGAACAAAAAATGTAAAAAAGATGAATACAAATTTGTGTTGTTTTTCCTTCTGCTATAAGCAGTCTTTACTTTTTAGTTTTCATTTCGTTTTGAAACTTGTCATTTAATTAAGTTACAAATGAAGTATTTAAATAATACTTAACATCTTAAGGCTGGGGTGACGTAAACCAATTTTACTAGAGATGGCACAATGTCCATCATACCGTAAAAATCCCAAGTCATTTTCAAATGGCCGGGTAAATTTGAATACCACAGCAACGTTTACGTAGTAAGAAAGATAATCGCAAACTAAAACGTCATTGGATTAACGGTGAGACGAGATTTTCTTTCCTAATAGTCGTTAACAAGTTCATTTTAAGATGACAAAGGTGACGCTTACAAGAACACCAAAGACATGTAGTTAACAGCGTGACCACCGTAGTCATGGTATTAGCATAGTGTGGTAATTAGGTCTTGTATCCGGTACCTCAACCTCGAAACCGGTTATACCTCTTGTCAGATATAGAACAATATGTATACAGTGCGTCTATACAAACAAACAAAAAAAACATTGAGCAT
Organism: Philaenus spumarius; assembly: GCA_018207615.1. NCBI lineage: Eukaryota > Metazoa > Arthropoda > Insecta > Hemiptera > Aphrophoridae > Philaenus > Philaenus spumarius. Next base: position 396,778 of record JAGFPH010000504.1, read on the forward strand.
TCTTCTTTGGCGAGAATGAGTGTACGCTTCGCTCTCACAGCTGAGTTTTCATTTTAATTATTCTTGTGAATAGATGTTAGTCGGCGCTTTGTGAAATCTTACTGACAACACGTTCCTTGTCTTATGGACTGTTGTTTAGTCTAGTTTGCTCTTTTGCAATTCTTGCTTTTGAGGTTATAGTCATCTTCCTTTTTTTAATACAATTATATTCAATCAATTGTGGGGTTGTATAGTGTCGTAATTTAAATGGAACCTGTATAAAATAGCTCGTCGATTTTCTCCAGAAGGGATAAAATTTTCAAAAATGCAATTTTACGTAGTTATAAAACATAGACTACAAACTTTCAAATATTCTGATAATCCGAACTTAAAAATTATTACGCATTTTGGCGCCAAAGTTTAATACTGCTAAAAATTAATATTTTGTAAAACTTCGTTTGGCGTAGGCATCGTTTGAAATGACTTTATTTAAGAATATCAACACACTTTCTTAATTTATAGCTTTCAATTCAATTTTGAACACTTTTCTAAAATCTAATTTTAAACATTTTTCTAAATATCAGTTTGAAGAAAAAATAATTGTGTTACAGGTTCTCTCCTCTTTACGAAAGACTATAGCGGATCCAAAATGTTGTTTCTATTCATGCTTTGTATATTTCGCCGGGCCATCGTTATTGTTTTTGTAATGTTAATGCGTTATTGTTCTTCATATCTTTCTGGTAAAACTTGCGAGACGGCTGACGGAACGAAACCTCTGTCGTACGAGTCAAACTTTTTCTTCTTCAGTATAATCGTAATTATTGCCAAAGATAGAAGAACATTTTGTATCCACGCTAAAATGTATGGATCGTATAACTTTTTTCAAACTTATTGCCTCGTTTAAATGTGACATATAAACCTATGACTGACTTTTTTCTTGAAAATGTACGTATGATTGAAATAATAAAGAACTTTCAAGTATAAAGCGTTTCTTTTTATATGAGACTTTCTTTTTCTACTGTCTTTTCGTTGTTCTTGTCCTCTAAGAACACATTAATTTTCACATAAGAGATGATGAAAAATTGCTATGGCAAGCATTATATTATCGATACAGTTTAGTTGCAGACTTAGATTGAACTCTTGTTTAAATAAATACATAGACATACTAGACCTGTGTTACAACTCCAAATTCCTCTCCTGCTGAAATGTAAATTAATAAACATGAATCCTTATTACGAAGAACTAAATGTGATAAATCCATTTCAGAATATTTAGAGAATTTATTTATGGATGCTTGAAACCCGAGTACAGCTTAGTTGCTATAAAACAGCACCTGCTCTGCGTGGTCGTCAACCACTCCAACGTGTCCTTTCACAGATTGTAATCAAGTGTCTCAACGAGGCATTGTTATTGGCCAAGCATCACGTCACAAAGACTATCCAGAGGAATAACTTACCTTGGTACTTCAAAAACTACTATATTACGTTAAACACCTGAAACTATCCTTAATACAATAATAGTAATTTATGTTATTTATTCAGTTTAAAAACTAATATTAAAACGCCTACTTTTGTTAATGAAACTAAAACTCTAAAAGATAGTTACAGTCTGTGGCTACCCTTCTAACAGATTGTCGATGATGCTTTATCGTCGTTGATTGAACTTATGAATTGATTCCTTTTAATATTGTTTTACAGCAATAATTTTATTTTGAAAATTTTTCCGTTTGAATAATTAATGGGAGATTCGTATATTGGATATAGTTTTCGCTTCGAAAGGAACTAATGCCGGAACTACCAAATTATTTTCAGGTTGTAAAGTTTTTCATATGTAAGCAATAAAATTAAGATAATTTTATAATTATTTTAAACTACTAATTACACACATATGTTCTCGTAGTTATGGTGTTACCATTTTCTACTAATTTCACTTGAATACTGATATTTATATTTTCAAAAGTGGATTTGCATTTACTTGTTATTTAAATTTAGCCATAAATATATTTTAAATATTTGAGTAACTATTTTAAAGTTAAATAATTTCTATGGGCAGTTGACTACTGTACTATATTAATGAACTTATCACATTGAGTTGTCCATATCCTTTTTGCACAAGCTTTCCAAGCTGCTTGGTGGTTTTAAAATTGTGTTAACATTAGCCATTTTTCTAATATGGAGGAAAACTTAAAAATATTTATCGGAAATCTTCATTTTGTCTTCGGTTTTCGGATTTTATATGTAACCCAATCGTTTTCGTGTAAATTGGACTTTAATTTGAAGTTGTAAATGATTGTAGGCCTATATAAAGTTTCTAGCTGGCCCGATCCGGCTTTGCACGGATTGACAAATCAAAGTTAAAGGTATATTAACAAAAAAATGTATCAATAAATATATTACACTATGTATTTCTTATGGGGATTTTTAGTAACTTTGACCCCCTAAAAATTTCAATTTTTTTTGAAAACATTTCTTAGTGAGCACCTAGGGCCCTAGAGGAAGCTACATACCAAATTTCATTATAATCCCTTGAGTAGTT
>JAGFPH010000504.1:399301-413574 GCA_018207615.1 Philaenus spumarius
TCTAGAGCAGGGGCTCTCAACCTTTTACAATAACTGCCAAACTGACAAATAATTGACAAATTTTCCTTCCCTGCGGGCTAACTCTCAAAGGTGAGTTAAAAAATATAAAAATACGTCCAAAACAAACAAAAAACACTTCAGAATCTCTTAATTTAATCATTTTAAAACATATTTCACAAACATTTAGAAATTGTTTCGACCCTGTAATTTGAAAAATTTACTTTGTTCTGGACAGCGAAATCAATTCTATTTCTTAATGGATTTACCAAAACTAACTTTGAGCGGCATGTCCAAGCGATTTCAACAGTTGCAACAAAGTTTATAATCGTAGATTGATTGAAGGATATTACGTGCGTATCGAGGCATTCTGTTTCACTTTCAGGACAAACGACGCGTGTTGCTGACCGTCCTTAGTCTATCTAGTATTATCTCTTCGTCACGCCCTGACCACCTAGTCCACCTCAACATGAACAGTAACCTACTGTACGAGTAGCATCGCACATTACGTTGTTTATTGTTAGTAAACGTTAAACGTTGAGGCTCGGAAATCAAAATGTATATAAAAAAAAACACAAAATTAGGTTTCGTGGAACTTTTTTTGAAAACGTTCTGACGATTTCGATTAAACTCAATAAGAGACAAAGTATTTCTTAAACCTCCTTCACATCTGCAGGTTTATTATGAACCACAATTAATTAAGTATTCTATTTTCAAATGTATATGCCAAATTTCAACATATACAGTGCTACGTACAGCGATAAGCGAATCAGTTTTGATATTTGTTTTCAACTGAGTCCACTATTTCGCACTTAATAAATTCTAGTGCCTTGAAAGGTATATTTGGGGGAGGGGGGAGTTATGAGGTTTCAAATGTATAAAAGGTTTAGTGTCACATCACGTTTAAGTTCTTTTAAAAGTAAACATTTTGAAAAACAATTACTTTGTCCCGTTTCAAGATGGCGGCTATATACGCATAGCATTTATTATCTTTTTATATTTTTATAGACTATCGCTGAGTGGTTTTATTCTTAGACAGTTTTTTTACCAAACATTAATACTAACTATACCATTTCAACAAAGTCTAATTTGGTCAATTTTTTGCAACTATACCAATATTTAATAAATTTGAAATTTCTGATAAATTAAAATATCAAGAAGGTTATCAAATCAAAGGGCTCTCAAAGCTTATTTTGGGTTTTTGGTGGTATCTCAAACCATTTCGTATCTATTTCGCACTTAATGAATTCTAGTGCCTTGTAAGATGGGAGTTTTGAGGTTTTTTCAAAATAAATTTCAAATGTATGAAAGGTTTAGTGTCACATCGCGTTTAAGTTCTTTTAAAAGTAAACATTTTGAAAAACAATTACTTTGTCCCGCTTCAAGAAGGCGGCTATATACGTATAACATTTATCTTTTTACATTTTTATAGACTATCACTGAGTGGTTTTATTTTTAGACAATATTTTACGAAACATTAATACTAAATATACCATTTCAACAAAGTCCAATTTGGTAAATTTATCGCAACTATACCAATATTTAATAAATTTTAAATTTCTGATAAATTAAAATATCAAGTGGGTTATCAAATCAAAGGGCTCTCAAAGCTTATTTTGGGTTTTTGGTGGTAGGCCTATGTCAAACCATTTCGTAATGGCGACAAAAAACTGATTTTAACATTTTGGACCCCTTTTTTGTAGAAAAGCGTTATATTATACAGTACTCTTAAAAATAAATAATCACTAACGTAAATGTTTAAAAGAAAAAATATTTATAAACACGAAAAAGTATCATTTGCTTTGAAACTTTCCTACAATGATTATTTACTGTTTGTATTATTTTATTTTTCAAGAATGCAATAACTTAGTCCACTAAGAATGCAATGCTAACACAACATGAATAGTTCCTACAACCTATACAGCCAACACAATCTACATTACAAATTAAATTAAATTTGATTACAATTTTGCTCTTTTAAATAGAAGGCCTACAATCATGAATCGTTCAGGACTAGCACGTTGTATGTAGTCAAGTGTAATTGATAGATGATTAACTGTTTAATCTTTAATGGTTTCGTCAACGAAAAGGACATCTTACTTTTAGGCTGCCTTCACACGAAGCCACTTTAGTAGCGCTTCTCAGCATCTGGCGTTGTGGCTTTTGTACGTCCGTTGTAGCGCTTCTACGTGCATAGTGGCGCTTCTGAGCCCATTGTGGAGCTTCTCATTGCCATGCTAAATTTCAATATCTCTACAAAAGTCTGTTTGCAATACGAGCTACTAAAATGGGGGGGGGGGATAATGGCGACGTGTCAAACCTACCATTTAAAACTTTGTTTCGACTGCAGCAGTGCTTCTTTTAAATAAGTTGTGAAACATATGGTCGAATGGCAATATATAAAACATAATTAAATATTTAATCAAAATTGGATGAATCGCTTTTTAGTGAATCCTAATAAACAAACATTATACTATTTCTGTCCATAGATATATCGTGTTCCAGAAGGATTCTGCCTTATTTCAATAATCACGTGTCCTAAAACAATGCCACTTTTACTAGATAGAAACATTAACACCGATTCTTACAAATATTGTGTTTAATTACACATACTCAAAAGCACAACTAGTGTTAGTTATAGTTCGTTTATTTTAGCTCGAGCATCACTGAAGATAGCGACATTATCATGAAACGCGTTTCAGTAATAATTAATCTTATTATTGGTGAGAATCTGTGTTTAAGTTTGTATTCTACCAACTTTATCGTCTCACAAGTAAAGCTGTGTTTGAGTAAACGTTAGTCGAAGAATTCCCACCTCAAATACAAGTTTTGTCGAGTAAATTTTATTCAAATCTCCTTCCTTCAAGATCGTGCTATTTATATGCAGCCCAAATAAATACTGGTTGGTATTTTTTAGGTTTAGATGAGTCAGCGTCTCAAGTATACTAAGTTACTGACAGTGTCCTAAATAATTTCAGATTGTTTGCACTCGTGTTTTATACTTCAGATGTATATGTATGTTCTTAGCATCTCATCTCTCTGTAACATATACATCAATTGTGTAATGGTAAGAGGAAGATAAATTCGTAATTGTACATTACAAAACAACAAAGGATATTATTAAATTCAATGCTACCATTGATAACTTATTTTCAAGATGAATAAGAATAAATAAGTAATCATCAAATATTAAGCAGCATAAGCGACTTACTTTGGGATTATTCTTCTTGGGCGTTTACTATTATTAATTCCGTAGGTGAAATCCATCCTCTCAACATTTAAAGATTATGGTAGAGAACTAAACATTTGTTATTTTTAAGTCTTCCTGGAATTATATTAATTTTCAAAATGCAAAATATGAATGTTTTAAATGTACTAACTTTTTCAAATGAGTTGTATTTTTGAGATGACTTTTGGCTTTGTTGAAAGCTTTAATATTACTCTGCAACAGAGCCTAAGTAATTAATGAGTGTAGGTTGTATCTCTTTTTAGATGTAGACTATAACTCCAAACTAGGCGTTCTGATGTTTGCACAACGGATGTCATTGAATAAATGACACACTGAACAATTCAATCTAAATTTAGCAGTGTGTACATGGAAGAGTCACTTGTGCAAAGCAACATACAATACTTCTTTGTTCAATAGTGATCGTGATAGTAAACAAGTTTCTGTTAAGTAACTATTGAGAAATAACTAGACTTGTGAGAAAATATTTCATAAAATAAAAGTCGAAAACAAAATCTCACAACTAATAAGTTTAATAACTCAAACGACAATGTCGTCATATTCAGGAATGCTCGATTCTTCTCAGTATCAATTCTTTTATAGTTAAAGCAAATATAGTTCTAGTTTGATTACTTTAGCTCGTGCATCACTGAAGATGGCGACATTGCCGTTGAAACACGATTAAGTTATTAAACTTATTAATTGTAAGATTTTCTTATCAACTTTATTCTATCATCTGCTAGGATGCTGGATAAGGGATGTAAACACTTCAGGAGGAAATGAAAAACTTGAAATTGTAGAACTGTTATAATACTGTAAAGCACAATTTTGTTAAATAATACATCTACGTTTTTTTATAAAATGTGCATAACAAGAAACTAATATTGCAAATTAAGATTCAAGGTTAATTTGAAAATCACTTCCAGAGGCGGAGTGTGAAATATAATAAATAATAAAATATTATATTTTAAACATAATATTACTCAGGCGCCACTATAAAATATTACAAATTTAGCTATTGTTTTTACACATTAAAATATGCATAGTTTAACTGCGTTTGTATATCGTTAAAGCAAAGCGAGGACAAGGCAATAATGTTTTTAAATTGTTAATATACTTTCGGATTTTCAGTGTTACTGTTAGTAGGTAATTAACCTTTAGTTCGCAAATGGAAGATAATAACTGCAGATAGATAAAAGTGTTATTTATCAGCACACATAATAAAGTAATTAAACTATAGCATAGATGTCCTACTGTTATCTCAGCATGTGTTTATTCTTTACCGGTGTTAACATGATACAGATCAGTGACGCTAATTGTTAGTTTAAATACTTAAAACCAGTTTGTTGTATGAAATGCAGACTATGTGATTTATTTCAACACGTGCAGGTTGCAGCAGCGGCATTGTTTGTTGAAATTTCAAACAAAGAGCAATAATAATATTTAATTACTTTGACTGTTCATAAGTATGTCAAACCTGAAACATTCCTTTCTGTTTATATATTGTTTTGGTTACCCATGCACTTTCTAAGATTTCAATTGGATCACAGCGAGTTTGTTGTTTCTTGATTGAATTACAACTGTCCTATTTATTATCTGGAAATTACATTTTCGGAATGATCAGATAGGTATTTTCAAACAGTTTCTCTTGTTTGAACGTACAAGTTCCTACAATAGTTTTTATATATGATCTATAAAAAGAGCAACAATAAAATCGAATAATTATCTAATTCTAAAAATAACTCCGTTCAAAATATTAGTTCGCCTTGCAATATATTGCAGAGCTATTGAGTTATTTCTCGTACAGTTTCTTTGTTCCTTTTTTTGGACTCTACTAGTAGCTTTAGATTCTCCCATCATATTAAGCCTTTGGTACAATGCAACTGATATCTTAAGTCATTGCCTGAACCCTCCAACTTGTATATGTTGAACTTTTTTGAATAATTCATCAGCTGCAGCGCACGAACGCATTTCTTTCGATATTTTAAAACACTTCCCTAGTTAACAACGTCATCACCCAAGATATTTTTGTGCGTTAGGTCTTTGAATAGTGTCCTGCGCTTGAGCCACTCACTTCTAGAGATGTGGCCTGAAGCCTTTGTCCAACTTGTAAACTTGTCCCGGCCCTTATTTGCTAATTCCACAAAAGATTTCACAATGATGCCGTAGCGGACTCGCTTTATTTTCGATGTTTTCAAATTATCCCACAACAAACACCAACCTCTACATAGCAAGGTCAACACTTAACATATTTGGTAATGTTTTTAGTCATTTTTCATAGTCTAGCTAGCAGACTGCACGTCACCTTCCATCGGCACCCTTTCTGTTCAGACCTTCAGTAGCTGGCTGGCTTGTAATGTGGTATCATTTGCTGAAGAATTTTTGTTGCAGAGTATTTTTTACATACTATTTTCTGTCGGACTTTACGTAATAATTTTGTTTTTTTTTATATATTATACATTATTATATCTATAATAATATTATAAAGAGGTAAAATTTGTTTCTTTTTGTGTTTATGTAGGGGGTAATCTCTGGAACTACATGTATTTACATTTATTATTACAGCAGGCAATTGAATAAAATATTTCCATTAACAGCTGATTTCAAATTTTGAAGCAATTGTTTAAATTTCTAACTTTTAGGTTATGGTTTTATTAAAGTGTAGACCTGAGCTTTGCTGGTTTTTTAACCTTTATTATAACTGCTGTTATAAAATATCGCATATATTATTTCTCAAGACTATTTTTTTGTCGGTACGCCATAACTTCCTTAATACATCATCAAATTACATGAAAGAGGCATCATTTTAAAGCTTTCCTTAACCACTACACGGGGAAAATACACAAACAGCTTAAAATTCATGTTTTAATAACAAAAATTGATTTAAAAAACTTTTATATTATACTCTGTATGTTCCTAATGAAAGGCGCCATCTACTAACCATCTGTTTAACTAGCATGACAGCTGTTAGTTAGATTGTTTACACTGTAAGATTGTATAGGGAAACTGTTATTTATAAACCAATGTAAATAAATAAACTTAATTAACTGAATTAAATCAACGTGTTAAATCAGGTAAATGTAGGCCTACTCCGAACTTGCGAAATATTCGCACGGGTCAGCTAGTATGAAATAATTTGATTTGAACATTTAACATTATTTACCATCTTAGCTTTGGGATTATTATTAATCTATACTCATATTATAAAGAGGTAAAGTTTGTTTGTTTGTTTGTGTGTTTGTTTGTTTGTTTGTATGTAGGGGTAATCTCTGGCACTACTAAACCGATTGAAAAAACAGTTTTACTAATAAAAAACTCCACTATCCCTGAGTAACATAGGCTATAATTCATTTCGATAAAAACCTTTTTTATTCCAATATTTGTAAATTTATTTGGAAAAAATTCTTAGGTTAGGCCCAGAATGATAAATCAACACATTTATTTACATTTATTACCATAGCACCAATTGATAACAGATAATATAGCTGTTAGCACCAATATTTCCATTAACAGCTGATTTCAAAATTTGAAGCAATTATTTTTGTATTTCTAGATTTTAGGTTAGAGTTTTAAAGTGTAGACCTGAGCCTTGCTGGTTCTTTTAACAATTATTATAACTGCTGTTATCAAATATAAGAAATAACTTGATTTGAACATTTATCATTATTTACCATCTTAGTTTTGAGGTTATTATTAATCGTACACCTTTATTATAAATAAAACAACATATGTTTTTAGAAGGTTTCATTGGGGGTTGGCGTGCGGAGCACGCAGGGGTCTCCCCTAGTAATATTATAAAGAGGTAAGATTTTGTTTGTTTATTTGTTTGTATGTAAGGGGTAATCTCTGGAACTACTGAACCGATTTTTAAAATAGTTTTACTAATAAAAAGCTACACTATCCTTGAGTAACATAGGCTAGAATTAATTTTGATTTAAGGGTTAAAACAGCCATATTAATTTCGAAATACACCCAAAAACAAACTTTTTATTGCTTCTTATGTAATTACTGGCGTCTTGATTTAGTTAATACAAATATAACCGAGTTCGAAAGGATGTAAATTGTTGTAGTGTCTACAAATATTTCCTTTAAAAGTGTATATAATTTGTATGAACAAATAATGTGTTTAACTGGTAAATGTATATAATTTCTATGAACAAATAATGTTTTAACTGGTATATATAGACAGAGAAATGAATCAATGTAAGCATCGCTGTAGCTGCCTTCAATGCATCAATTGCAGTATTTCCAACTGAACGCCAAAATCGAAGATGACGTCACGTTTTGCCCGAGTAGGAAACAAATTCAAGAGATGCATATAGCACTTGGTTAAACCCACTAATTTTCCACCACTTTTAGTCTGTGGTGTTAGACTTAGATCCACATCCACCATCTAGTCTAACCACTTTTTGTTCTTTAACTTATGGTGAAAGTTGATATTAACCCTTCACTGCATTGAAGTAAACCAACATTTTAAGGGCTCCATTTTTATCTTAAATTACAATATTTTAATGATATTTGTCTATGGTTTTTCAGAATTCGAATCGATTTATCATGATTTATTTCTATTAAATTGATAATAATCTCAAAAATGTAAATACAATACTCTGTTATGTGATCTCAGATAGACCAACACTATTTTACAACGTCATTCATCATTTCGATTTATAAAACGAATGATCTGAAGAGTAGAAGAAGCTGTATAAAGAATAATATGCCTACATATTGTGACAATATTCCAGCAAACTAACACTATTTATCAAGTAGCAAGGAAAGCATAAATTTGTGTAGAGACTGTTCTCGAGGTCTGCTCCATTTATCATCTAGATGTCGTGTTTCCTGTAGGTTAGTTAATTGTATTGTGATAAATACAGTGATTTCAAGAGATAAACTAAGGTAGGGCAACGCAACGGAAGATGACTAATCCTATGGGAAAGAATAAGATACTTTATGTAGGCACAGTAAAGCTTATGTATCATTGTGGTGAGACAAGGTCTAGTGACTGCGTATTGTTTCTTATTGTTTTAATTGATATATCCTTCAATGAGTCATGCCCCAATTTAAATACTAACAGAAGTGCAAGAAGTGGTGTGATATAATCTCTTCCGTGAGAAATACACCTACTAGTTTCCTTGTTTGTATTTCTATTTATATTGGGACTCTGATGTCAACAAAATGTCGATCCTAATTGTTTCCAACACTAGCTGTGTATTTATAATTAATTATCTTGGTGACTTATTCTTATACTAGTTTTGTTACCTAAAGTAATTTAATTTGGCATTTATGTGATCTGTTTGTTGAAATTTAAATAAAACCCTGATTGAAATGAAACTTGAGTCAAAGGTTTAACCTTGAAAGAAAAGGGTTAAACTATGGAGTTTAGAAAAAGAGAAAGCCTTTAAATCCATGTAAAAGCGCCAGTGTTGTAGTTTAGGAATACGGATATGAAAGTATAAAATTTAAATGGCAACATCTTTGAGAATGTGAGATGTTTCAGTTACCTGGGTAATTGAAACTGTAAGAACACGGTCACAATAAAAAATAATCAAGGAGATCAAAAACTCAAAAAGACTCTTATTTGACCAGTTGGACCATAAAATTACCAGTTATGGACCATGTATTGCTGATAGGAAATATAGGTATACTTACGACATGTGAGAGAAAGATTACGAGAAGGATAATATGGGAGATAGGAATAAAGATAGAGAATTGGAACAAACAACAAATTTGAACACTTACTCCAGGGGATGGTAAAATGAGATTAGTCTAGGCGGCTGGTATGGTTGGGATATGTAGCACGTTTCCAAAAAGGTTGATAAATAGGGGGAAAAGGTGAAAGGCCAAGGAAAATATAGATGGAGAGGAATGTGCGCTGTAAGATATCTATACTAATATAAAAAGGTGAAATCTGTTTGTTTTTTTTGTATGTAGGGGGTAATCTTCAGAACTTCTCAACCGATTGAAAAAATAGTTTTACTAATAAAAAGCTTCACTATCCCTGAGTAACATAGACTAGAATTAATTTTGATAAAAACATTTTTTATTTCAGTATTTGTAAATTTAGTCGGAAGAAATTCTTTGTAGGCCTAGACTGATGAACCAACACATATTTACATTTATTACCATAGCAACCAATTGAATAACATAACAGATAAAACAGCTGTTTGCTCTAATATTTCCATTAACTTTCCTGATGGATTAATAAATCCTGATTTCAAACTTTGAAGCAATTATTTGTATTTGTAACTTTAGGTTATTTTTTTTTAAGTGTAGACCTGAGCCTTGCTGGTTCTTTTAACCTTTATTATAACTGCTGTTATAAAATATACGAAATAATTTGATTTGAACATTTAACATTATTTACCATCTTAGCTTTCTGGTTTATTAATCCTACACCTTTATTATTTAAAAGAAAATATAACATGGTTTTATGTGTATAGAAGGTTCCAACGGGGTTGGCGTGCGGAGCCAGCAGGGGTATCTCTAGTAATGTATAAAAATGATTGGTGTCGAATTGTGAGGCAGGCTTAGTTCACCCAGGATTGGAGTGCCAATAAAAGTAAAGTAAAATGTAAAACATAAGTAATAAGTTTTATTATGATTTTTTATCATAAGGAAGGAGCTGAATAGCAATCGACAAAATTTTAAATGAGAGAGAAACTTTTGTGTGCGTACTTAACAGAATATGTACATAATATAATACAGATAGCTTAAAATAACAACATACTTCTTACTGTAAAGCAAGCAACATTGGACATAAAAAGCGAATTCTAATAACCAATTTCGATTATCTGATCTGGAGAAAAATCGAAATACCGATACTATCTTAATCTAGTTAAACCATTTAAATTTCTCTAATTGACACAATCTAATTATTGGACTTCGGTTAATTTAATGAAGGTATTTAAACTAAGCTGAACGGTATTAAGCCATTTTTGTGAGTAACTCTTAAAGCCGCGTCCACACTATGTCGATCGATCCTGTCAATCGACAATTCAGATCTACTCGGTTGACTTTCGACTAATATCGCGAGCACGGAATAAGGCGGGTGAGAATTTTTGCGCTGTTGTCAGATCGTGCAAATTAAGAAACGTAGATGAATGAACTGTGGCGTGGTGGCGCTCGGATTAGGCAACACTGGATGCTCTGTGCATTCTCAGTGTGGATAGCAGAGCGATTCTCGACCACTCCTCGCTTTGCCAATCCCATATCTCACCAGCTCAAAAATTCTAACCGGCCTTATTCCGTGCTCGCTACAGTAGGCCACATTACCATAGTATATGTGTACTAGTCGACCGACACACATGATAGTGAATTGAAATTGTTTTAATTTAATTGAACTTGATGGAAGATACTGCAGTGGCGCCTGCTGTAATTTTCATTGCAGTTGTTGGAAGCCAGCAAGATCGTCGTTGCCCACTGAGGTTTTGGGTACGGAGGAATTTATGAAGGATACATGTCAATAAAACAAATTGTTTCTTCGTCACTCCAATTCATCATGAGCTAAATACACTTAAAAGTAAAAGAGTAAGTTGTAATAAAGAAACAAGTAAATGCACTTAGCAAAACAAAACTGAACAGAAAGGATATTTATTTTAAGTTTATATCAGTAAAGTTGAGCAAATGTTTCCCTCGTTCACTCTGCTGTTGTAGGTTAGACTTCCTTTGATCCGTACCGGCTTGATTCAGGTTGCGTTCGGTCATCTACCACAGCGTTCGGTTCGGTTCGGTTCGGACATGGTTCGATAAAGCCGGGCGACACGTGTTCGACATTGTCTATCGACTCCTTTTGGCATAGTGTGGGCGCGGCTTTATGCTTAAGGCCCGTTTACATGCTCAAGCCATTTGCACAAACTGGCTTGTGCAAACCAGTTTGCGCAAGTAGATTGGTGCGTGTGAAAGCTGGTTTGACGTTTGCGCAAGCCAAAATATTTGACTTGAGTAAAATCTGTCCTGACAGAAAATCGGCTTGAGGTTGGTGTATTGGCTTGAGCGTGTGAACGCTGATTTGACGTTTGCGCAAGCCAAATAACAATCTCCGCATTCGCATTGAATGATATCCTACCCCCACCTGTTATTTACACTGATATGTTATTTACGATCCGTATTCAGCGTGTGTTGGTTATATTAATTGTGTATTGTTTGTGTTGTTATTGTTTGTTGGTTCATAAAATGTCAAGTGATAAAGAATTTCTAGTTGAATTTATTAAAGTTTACAAGACGTCAAAAGCCTGCGAAAATCATCAGGCTCACTACGTAGTTCAGCAATTAAATTGGTATGAGAAAACACATCCCTCTGTAACAACCATGGTTTACACCATTTTTTTCTTTTTAGCCTTCATGTCCTTCTTTTTCTTCACAATGCACACCGCAGCAGTTGAAAGAAGTATTAGTTCTTCGTCCAGATGTTCCATTTTGAACAATACAAACTGATTTTATAATTTAAACACAACTGATAACAACTTTTATGTATTTAATGAAGAAGTTTATCGTTTAAATGAACAAACTAGGGTTCCTCACTTCATATTTGCACAAACCGAACTGAGCGCAAGCCAGTTTGTGCAAATGGTTTGAGCGTGTAAACCGGCCTTTTTAAGTATAGTTGATTCCGTGTGGACTGTGAGATACCAGGAGGTGAGATACGCTTATGAAGGGAAGGTTATATACAAGGAGGGAGAGGGAAGAAGTGCCGCCATCCGGATTATAAACTTAAAAGGTGCTTGGATTTTCCATGCTTCACTTCGGTAAATGTTCTACTATGCACCCATCTTCCACAGACCACACGGAATTTCATAAACTATGCAAGCGTAAATAAAATTAAGGTATATTTTTAGTTGTTCCTTTTACTACTATTTATATATTTAGATATTTTTTATTTAGTTTCGTTAAGAACTTACGTTTAGTACCCATATTGTTGATATTCTATGAAAAAGTTTTTTGGCAGAGATAACTGAGTCATATAATCTTCAATAAAACGTCAGGAGGGCTATTGTTTTCAATTTTGTATTTTTAACCAACAAAATACATAGTTAATGCATTAATTTTTTATGCAAGAAAACAGTATTTATCGGTGCATTCCTCCTAGTATGTCATATACCTTTTTTCTTTCGCATGACTTTTATGACGAAGAACACTATTTCATTTGAAACGCCATGTGTTTTTGTTTTGACACGCTTGATTACATCCACAAATCACTTTTGTTCCGCCACCCAATTCAAATTAATGTCCATTTCATTTACAACAGTGAACACCTGGTACCAAGCCTTTCTTCTTCTGTTTCTGAACGGCGTTAAAATGTTCCAGACTGTTTCAAACAAAGGTATGAAACGAAGACAGTAATTAAACTTGTATGCAGCAGCTGAGTGAGAAGCATAAATGTTCGGCCATAACTTCAGTGGTGTTATTTTTGGAGGTTATCTGCCCTATGTAGCCAACCACTCCTTGTAGAAGGCTATTGACCTGGAACTATTATTTAGCGACTTCTGGTGTAGGTGGCTACGTTATATTTATTTATTTAGGAATCAGGACAAGGAATTCACATTTAGTCGTTTGCCGCCTACATTATATTTGGAACTAAGTGTTAATAGGGACCCGTGCTTTTTTGATAAAGCATCAGACTTGAACAACTCTTTCGGCAATACTACAAGTTCAATCCGGCTTATATGATGTTACAAATATTAATCTAAATATTTACAATTCGGCCAGTCTGAATCATTTGCAAAACATTTCAGTCATGGGTTCCTTATTATAATATTAATTAATGGAAGGCAATATAAATGCTATTGACTTGGAGGATAAATGGTAATTTTCAGATGTAAACAAACATATGGCCACTGATAAAAGATAATCTACACAGATTGTCTAACTGGTTTAAGAAAGTTTAACGCGTTTGAGTGAAATCCAACCTTCCAGAATTGTCTGTAGGAAGTAGACTACTTCCTTTCCCTCGTTTTGGGTTTTGACTTGGAAATACTTTTCTCTTTACATAAATAAGTCAAAGGCAACTGCCTTCTGCGTATAATGTGGTCCGTTAATTTATTATGGCGGTGATATTTCTCAGGGTGATATTTCTTCTGTGGTATGACGAAACAATGTGCTGATTATAATAATTCTACACCGCGAAAGCATAAAATACCAAAATTGTGAATCTTTAATAACATGTCCACCCAAATTTAGTTTTATTAAATGAAGAGTAGTAGCTGTATTTTATAAACTACCAATATAACTGCCATATTTCCAACAAACATAACATAATTTCAAATGAATCCAATAAATGAAACACTACTATCTATAAATCATTGTATCAATTACAACGTGGCACTTTTATGATATGATTAGAATAATTATGACTTGTAGCTTGTATCGGAAAGTATTATTTTGCTAACAATAATGTCTCGTAAATCATGCTGTCAGTGAGTTCTCATATAGTATTTCATATTTTATAAATCTCAGAAACGTATTTTCTTATTTGTTGCATGAAAGTACAATGTAAATTTTCTTATACATTGAGTTAAAACTTAAATCCATACCTAGCACACGTAAAAGATGTCTTCCGGATATATCTAAAAGTAACTGTCCTGTTTGCAAAATTGATACTCCACAACAAGTAGAGGACTTGCTTGTAGCCAAAGATTACGAGGGGTTATAGTTGTGCCTGTTAATATACTTATTTTGGCAAATGCTTTTTCTCATGGAATTAGGTTCTCTGAATATATTATCTTATTAGAGAGGTATCATGATGCTACCAATCAGGGAATTGCTACTTGTTCTTGACACATGCAGCTTTCATGAGTTAGTAGATGCTTTAGATTTATTTAATAAGTGGTTTTGTTTAATTATTTAGCAAAAGATTGCCTACGGATTCATTAGAATGTGGTGGGAAGAATGTGATGTGAATCTTTTCGGTTTGTAATAGTCTCTCGGACGACCAGCTACGATACCACATCACAAAGTGATACTTCGGCACGCATACTACTAGACTAAATGCTCATCGAAGAAGGTACTCGTTTATATAGTTACTTTCCGAATTTGGATGAAAAAACTCAAGTTG
>JAGFPH010000504.1:417141-429448 GCA_018207615.1 Philaenus spumarius
ATAAAATGATCGTTAATCATTGCCATGCTTTCAAACCGTCTGGAAATTTGACAATAATTAAATCAAAGCACCTGTAGAACATGTTCACTTTACATACAACTTTAAAGTTGTATGGATCTACAAATTCGACAACTTGAGAAAGTTCATCAAAAGACTTTTAACTTTTTTAATCCTCTTAGTTGGCAGAAAAGATTTAACATTTCATTTTCCAGGGAGTGTTTTAGCTTCCTTCACAACAGCATCAAAATCATTTCTTCAATTCTGTCAAACTCTGTTCGAGAAGGACTATTGCTTTATCAATAAATATTTTAATTTTGTAACGTTTTTAATGTTATGTTGATCCTTGCTTGATCAAATGGCGAGGCGCGGGCTTATAGTTTGAGGGGGTGATAATACTTTGTGTCTATCACGTTGATGACGTGGTTACTTTGGTACGCACTACGCACACATCATTGATGCCTGGTGGTTTTACATTTACACCAATGAAATACATTTATTTGATGGGGGAGCAAATAGTTCGCTTACAAAGTTTAGCAGGCAGTATTGTTAACTGCTAGTAAACAGATTGCGCATTCATAATGATTACGGTTTCAAACTTATGATCTGTAGTTATATTATTTATGGAATAGATTTATTAAGATAACTGAAATAAATATTGTTAATTTTACAATTTATTTTGATGATAATGTGTTTACTACATTTTATTTTTTGAATTCCGTTATATATTTTTTTATGATCCCGGGTCGCGGTTCCCATGATCTGACGCGCCTCCCCGCGCTGCGGGGGTTGCGGGGTGCCATTTACGCCACAGGATATACACAATTTGTTTCCACACAAAGGGGTCGCAATTTTTGTTTGACTTATTGAACACATTCCAATAACTTAGTAAAAGCCATTCTTAGCCTAGATCTTCCCTTTGGACAGTCGTGCCAGTAACTTCATAGGCAACTATCATCAAGATTAGTCAGGGGCGATTTCATCTTGTGGTGGTATTTGAAAGAAAGTAGTTATTTTTACTATAATGCTACAGATTATGAGCTAATAAGGAGTATTAAAAAGCAAAAAATGCCTAACTTCGATTTTCTTTACATACTGATTATTTTAAAATTATGTAAATTATAGAATTCCGCCGTTTGGGTTTTGGCAAACAACAAAATTGAAACATGAGAGAAGACTTTTTACATAACTACAAAAAAGGACAGCTGTGGAGTTTTGCTTCTATTCAATACGTCAATTCAGTCAAGACTATCCTTTCTGGAAGGCTGTACACTGAACATATCTGGTTCTTGAAAAGAAGACAATGTAATTTATATTACGGCGAGTATATGAATTGATTTGAAACACCACTGGTGGTTCTATAAAGCCCTGGATTTATTGTTGTCGTTATTGTTTATCTACAAACTATTCATTATGACAATTTAATGACTGTGTATGGGCCAGTATAACCTACACGGTGTATGTATAACCTACATTATTTTGAAGTGTCAGTTTATATACGTAAGGCGGTTATTTTCGGTACTTCCCTTATATCATTTTGTATACTCTAGCATTGGCGATTTTTGATCTTAATATTTACGATAAAAATTGCATGTTATAAATTATTTATTATTTTATTTACACAAATTAGTATTATTATTTTCTTTAAATATACTTTCATAATTATCTTTTCTGAAAAAGTACACGAAAAATGTACTGTAATATTCAAACCGGCTTTATAAGTTGTATAAAACCGTGCGTATACGAGTAATTCGTAACGCAGAAAGCAATAACACACTACCACAATTAATAAGTTTATTTAGACCTAAGTAATAAAAGCAAAATGTAAATAATATCGTGAGGTACTCCAAACTTTGCTCGTTCTTGGAATTGAGTTTCCTATGCATGTAATGTGTCGGAGAATGTACATCGAAGTTGTGTTCTGCTTGGGTGGTGTTAGTGCCAGATGTCTGGGACATATTCTACATGCAAATAAAACAACATACCAACAAGTAGTTCAATAGCTCGGGCTATCAACGGCTTTCTGTAGTCGGCCTACTAGCTCGCAATCAAAGTGCAATTGCTATCGCTTAGTTTTGCAATGCCTATTAAGAATCCTTCATTAGTCCCCACTATAAATGACTGAAATAGTTGACTGTCCATTTAATTGATTGGGTTTATAGCTTACAGTATACATTTAAAAGCTGCCGTATATCATTGTTTGTCAACTGTTGGTTAATGTTCAGAACAATTTAGAATCAGATCTCTTCGCTCGTTAATTTCACAAGAAGTCGTTTACATTAATTTATTACACACAAGAAACTATCTAGGTATTTGTGTTGTAAAATATTGATTTTTTTTAAATACAGGTTCTTTGAA
Organism: Philaenus spumarius; assembly: GCA_018207615.1. Classification (NCBI taxonomy): domain Eukaryota; kingdom Metazoa; phylum Arthropoda; class Insecta; order Hemiptera; family Aphrophoridae; genus Philaenus; species Philaenus spumarius. Next base: position 419,497 of record JAGFPH010000504.1, read on the forward strand.
AAATAATTCTGGCTGTGAAAAAATCACTTCTCCAAAACTAGTTGGCATATTGGAGCAATTGGAAGGTTGTACATTTTTTAACTAAATTGAAATAGCAATGAGTACTGTTTGTGCAACAAGCTGAGCAGTAAATGGATCGCATCTCTATGCAAATACTGGCCTTCATCGTACTTTAATGAATTCATTTTTTTCAGTTACATTAAAAACATTGCCCAGATGATCCAACTTACCTAGTCAAAAATCTAATATCTAGCTTATCGCTTTAATCTCTGCCGAGTTACAAATGAACCACATATAGGCATTTATTAATGTAAGTATGCAAAACTTCCTTTCTCTTTCTTTTCATTTTAAAACCACAATTTTCCAACGTAGGCTACTAGGCCAGTGATTTGTTTAGAAACTTGCTCTCGTGTTCAAGAGACACTATATTAAAATTTAAAAAATGTATTTATCTTCTATTCAATTTTACACATTATTTTTACTAAATTTCATACACGCGAACTTAATTTATAAAATGCTTGGTAAAAGAATTATTATGAATAGGGGTCTAATACAAAATAAAGATAAAATATATTCAAATTATAAGGTTACAATCAATTGTTAATTATGTTGTAAATTATCCTAATGAGGTCATGTAACGATTTAGAAGACAACAATTTTGGAAAGGTTAATGCGTTGCGGCGTGAGGGCGGCTTTAAATTGACCTCTTCCCTGTTATTTGTCCCTCGGCCCAACTGTATATTGATTTGCATACAATGAATTTACATTTAACATGCGTTGCATTTTGGATGAGCGTGGAGCCATTGTGTATTGGATAGTTTAGTTTGGGTCACGCCTCTCTTTTGGTGGAGCTCAGATTCTATGCTTTCACCTTAATATTTTATTTGATATTTCTTTTGTATGATTTTCTTAGCGGATATAATGCTTTAAACAATCAAATCGGTGTTTGTATATTATTCATATATGATTTGATTTATTGATTGATTTAAAATGATCAATGCTTTTTAATGTTTTAACAGCTATACAAGGAACTTGAATGTGTATACGGAGTGGCATTCAACACTAAATACTTTACATCATTATCGCAACATACTATAAATATTTATTATCAGTTGTACCATCCTTCGCCCATTTTAAAAATAGATAGACTTTTCCCTGCTTTTCAAGAAATCATCCACACATAAAATCTGAATCCGTAAATAAAAATGCCTGAAAATCTAAAGTATATGACCTCAAGTTGGTGGATATAATGCTAAAATTTACAAATAATTTAAAACAAAGTATGGGTCTGTAAATAGTATTTAAAAGTACACATATCATCTTTAAACTTCAAAGTTCAATAGATTAAAATTGTTCAGGTACAAAAATCAGCTTTAAAATTTTCTTCTCATTGACATTTCTATTAAAATCTGCTTCTTAATTTTTTGAAATAATGTAATGCGTATTTCTAATTTTTAGTTTTTTCTTTAGGTGTAACGCTTAAGTAATTGACATTTAAGAGTAAGCTATTTCCACTTCAGCTTTGAGCTTATGGTTAAAGCAATACCTTTTTTTAAATTAAATAATTAAATATGTGTATGGAGTCAGCAAGGGGGTTGGCGTGCAAAGCACGCAAGAGTTCTTTCTAGTTAATTTGTAATAATGAAACTTATTTGATTAAACAAAACAGACACTTTAGGCTTCCGCATTTTGTTCGTATATGCCATCTTATAAGCTAAATTTTATAATATAACACAGTTGTTTTTAGGTTAAATGTCTACATTCTCAGAGTTTCGTACCTTAAAAGGAAAATTGCAACCGTCATATAGGATCACTTGTCATGGCGTGGACCAACCAGATATCTGTCTTAGTTATGAGAGTAAAATTTAATTTCTCACATTTTGTCGTTTAATGATAGCTGCAAGCAGGGATAATGCAAAAACCCCCATATCATTAAGAAACATTAGATGCATAATATTACAGTATTTGAGGAGCTGTAATTTCTGACTGGATCGTTCTTTTGCGATTGAGTTTGCACTTTTATGTTTTACTAACAAAGAACTTTAAAATGAGGTATAACTAAATCTAGGCTTACATTAAAACATTTCAAGACTTCCTAAGTGGCCCGTCCCACGGAAACGCCAAAAACTAGTAAAATACGTCAAACTACTGGTTATAATAGTGACAAATACATAAAGTGCAAAGTTTCATTTCGTTTTGCTTAATAGTTTCGAATTATTCAATATATTGCAAACTTTTTCCAAGCGTGTATACTTTTAAAAGTATTTTCGAAAATGTTGCTAAAAATCCCATTCTTTTTATCTATTCCCTAAAGTACTGCAGTTACAATTTTGAAAAACATGTATTCGTATATTCATATACTTTACGGGAAAACTACAGCGTAAAGTTTGTGAAAACACGAGGAAAACATAATTATTTTTAACTCAAGCGATGTATGGTAATACTGTGTTTGGGAGCCATCACTAGTGCAACCTGAAGGTATAATTTATTCAAGCAATGGTTATAATGAGTGTATTACATTTGAATGTTTTCTAACTCTTCGGTCAGATCCAACAGTCCTGGGCCAGTAGACATTGTTGTTGTTTTTTTCTATAATAATTATAGCATTAATATACATAAGTGCTGAAATGATATTACTAAGATTAATCATTTAGTCGAGGGTTAAATACAGAGCGTTACAGACAGACAATGAAATGGCTACGTGTTGCAATGGGAAGTTTGAGGTTCGGGATTCGAATGCAATGTCGTTTTTGGATACATTAATTTTGAAAATTAGAATTCCATTATTTTGCATGGGCTTTAAGTGCGGTCTCATGGGTTTTACCATAGATCATGAATAATAAAATAGATCATGCATGCATACGGGGGAAAAAAGGTTGTCGGGAAAATAGTGCATGATCGCGCCGCGAGGTAGCGCTAGGGAGAAATCATTGGTAGCATTGGTGTTTCACACAGCTTCCGTCGTTTCCCCAATAGATAGCGCCACTATCGTCGAATTTGGAACGAAATATTGCATTGGATCGGAGTTCCATTAGGTTATCCAAATACAATGGTTTTACATACAAAATTCATTTTAAAACAACTAACTTCTTCAGGATGTATATTACCTTTCTTTCGTCAATTTATGCACGCTAGAGTAATTCGAATTTGGGTAGCGAATTTTTGAATGATAAAAACAGATATACTATGCGGAAGTAACTCCAATAATCCAACTAGCAAACATTCTTTTAAGTATAAAGTTTTTGTTGGATTACGAATCGATATATTATCGTTATTTTAATGTCGTGATGCATGTTTGTATCAGGTCACAACACCTGTTATTGTGTTAAGATGTCACGCTAGACATGCGCTTCTTTCACACCTTTCACGGTTAAGTATCACATTTAACTATTATGACGTCATATCTTTTAACTAGTCGTGATACACTTCCTGCTTTCTGTTTTGCAATAACTCTTTGTTTTCAAATATGTAGCAATGCATCATAATATATGTAGGTTAGGCATAAAAATAATTGATTGAAATACAAATAATAGGCTACACCATTGCAGTTTAAATCCTCCTAAATAGAATTTTAGAGCCTAAACTCCTTTCTGAATTTAAGACACTAAATATAAACATCATTACTAACACTCAATTTTATATATATTATATACAGTGTATATTGTAATGTATATGTGTGTGGTAAATTTAAAGAAATTAAACGGGAAAATTAGAGATCCCTAATTTATTGTGCGTGTTATTTTACTGTCCGAGTTGTTCAACGGTTACATTTATTTATTTATTTATTTTATTTTCAATTATTTTGTAGTTGTTTTAATACATCATTTAATTAGATAATGTATATTGGACTTATTAGTCTACGCGAATGTATATTGAACATATAGAGTCATTAAAATTAATTTCGCCATGCATTTTATTTAAAATCAAATAAACGTTGGTAAAAATAAATAAATGACGTAAAATATTAAACTCAGATGTTAAAATTACGCTGAAAATTGTACCTTGTAATTAAATAAATAATTAAAATTACCAACACGGTATAAACCTACAAGCACGGGGTGTTTGTAATAATTATATCGTCACTATTGTCGTAAAATAATTGTTAAGGCAATAATGACGATGAAATGGACCTACAATTAGTTCAGTTGTAATCGCGTAGGGAATATCAATTTAAAAACTTAATGTGAGTTGAAATTTTAGCAATTTTCTTTAGATTATCGTGTATTTATTTCGTGAGCTATAAACACAAAATATTTCAAATTTTTATAAACAGAATCAAATAATCACTACAAATAACTTCTCTTAATTACTAGTTCTAAAAATTTGTAATCATGAATATTGTAGGTTTTTTGTATGTACTCTTCATATTGTTAATTTTACAAAAGCTATTTTCTATTGTGCTATTTCATTGTAAACATACAAATATTGAGTACAAAAGATATAACCTCCAAGTGGGCCTTCCTATTACTTCCTGATATTGTCAAGATCACTGTCAATTGTTAAGAACTAAACGTACCAATGTCATCAATAAACATCATGGTGAATTGCAAAAGTTATAGTACACTAGTTTATGTTTCTACTCATCTAAAATCGCATATGTGTATTTTGTGCTATTAGATGTCTTGGGAAATAATTTCAATAAATGTTATGTAACTTTTATCGTACTAAATAAATAAATTTATATATAAATCATTGTTCTTATTTAAAAAGTGATTTTGAATACTCATAGTTATACCATGATTTGTTTTGGAAGGTATTGAATGAACAATATTGCTGCAGCCAGCTAGGCCTACAGACTTGTTTGTTACACATCTAGTTAGGTTTGCAAATTATGTAATTATTCAAAATAATGAAGCAAATTTGTGATAAGATTAATATTAAATTGTACATTCTTCTTTTGCTATTTTTATTTTGGAATTATCAGTAAAAACTATTAAAAGAACTTTTTAATTTTACTTTCTTCTCAGGCTTACTTCCACTTTTATTGATATTTTCTATATAAAACAGATTGAACTTACAAATTGTAACAAGTTAATTACATCCATTTTTTGTTTTACGGTGATGAACAAAGTTAACGATAGCGAGAAGAATTGTACATAAGTGAATGAGGACCAATGAAAGTGGACGATTGTTTCCACATAACGTATTACCTACAAGGCATGACGGAAAACATAAATTTCATCACTTTTCACAACGTTGGATCCCCTGTAGTTTCCCAGTAAAGTATATGAGATTACCTTTAACATCACTGATTTTCTTTTCAAGTTTGTAACTTTCAAATAAGTACTTTCAGAAATATAAGAAAAGGAATAGGGGTCTGTACCAACATTATCGGAAATATTTGGAAACGTATATACCCTAAACGTTTTTAAAAATGGTTTTGATACTCTTAAATAGCCTTTATAAACGACTTATCACAAAATATTTATTTATTATTTTTAGTACCAAATTTGGCTCTAAAAATGCATAGTAAAATATCTTTTGCGTTCTAATTATTGGAATATTTAAGCATGTTAGCATTCTCTTGAAAAATGTGAAAAATTATTTTCTATGAGTTAGGCCTACCTAAATCCATTCTTAAGAAAATTGGCTAACATACAGACATAAAGGCAAATGAGTGTTCCCAATTGGGTTTGTTTTGTCTTTGTAAGGATCGGAATCTTAAAAATAATATGGACGTAACGAAATAGGTCCGGGCATGTGATTAAATGCCAGGGGATGTTCACAGTTGAAGGACGAAAGATGTACACGATCCACTTGTCACTATCCAAATGTACACGAATTAAAAACACTCTAAATAAGGCTGACATGAACTGCTACTGTAATTTGTTTCGTAAAAGTCCCCGGATAGTTTCACGTACAATAAACCTAAGTAATCTCTCCTTATTGCCGACGGGTGCGTGCTCTGGCAAGTCAAAGACGGCTCTGTGCTACAGAGAAGCCGCAACTAAAATAAAATCTATTGGTGTAGACAAATTGGATTATTGCCAGTGCCTACACTGCACTCAAAGTATTATAAAAATACTGTTCTCGTTGACCTTTGAGAAACATTTACATGGAAAGACATCCAGTGTAAAAGTGTTCTTGCTTTAATTCGTTATCTAATTTCAACTTTTTATAGAGGTTTAGTGAATTGTCTCTTGATAAACCCCTCGATTTATTTCTATTTCCAATTTGTTTGAATGATGATAAACATAGAATATGTTTTAACCTTGTTGTATTTATATATCTCTTTTTTATTTTTTTTACTCTTTAGAGCGTTACTCAGAGCTAAATCATAATCTATGATAAAAGATATTTATGCAGTCATATTTAAGTGGTTTAATAAATAATAGAACTAGTTTCACACCGACAATCTTTACTGATAATGTAACTAATTTCACATTCTGATTAAGTTCTTCAAATTAGATGATTACAAGCGTTATTATTACGTTGTTGTACATGTTGTTTGATATGCAAAAAAATTATGTTGGATTTTTGTTCAAAGTCTTGTGTCTTGTTAGAGTATAAGTGTTATTAGTAATAAATGATTAAGTATTTTGTTTTGATTTGTTTTAGGTAATTGGAATCGATTGAAACATATTGGCAGTTGTGTAAGTAGATGCTAGTTTTTATTTATAAAAAAGAAAAGTATACTCATTTCGAGTAAATTCTCGAACTGTGTTCACCAATATACGGTAGCTACAATATCGCTTGTAAACAATTACGGTTTTATTTTTAATTATAGTTATGTGCGTGCAAAAGTAAATTTTGCTGAAACACCGATGTAAAAGAATAAAACAAAAATTGATATAAATCTCAAGTAATTTAATTAAAAATTCATGTTATGATGTGCAAATATCTATTTAAAATTGACCTTTTTACAATAGTTTTTAAATCCATCTAAACCAAGGTTTAGATGTTCATGATAAAGTTTCGAATATTCCAAAACTTGATCTCCAAAATGTAATTAGCGGTTCATATTATTGCAGAGCGCTGTGTGGGACTGTTTCTCTACCTGGTATTGCACTCCCTCCAGATCAACAACGTGTTTCATAGTTATTTTTCAGTTTGCTGCGTTAAAATAAAAATATTTATGATGATATAGTGGAATACGAATGAAAATAATTATGAAAGAATCAATTTTATACTACCGATAATACGGAGAACGTGAACGAAACAAAGGATCTTTCGGATTAAAAACACAATAATCGACGTGAGATTTTACAGCAGCTGCCTGCAGACATCTTATTTTATGAGTTTAATGAAACCGATAAGGTTACTAACTGGTGGAACTTATTTACGTTTGTTATTGAATGCGATCGTTTGAACAATGGCTCGTAAATTTGATTTACACACGTCGTAGTGGTCACTAAATCCGCCCATAATGTGATTTAGAATTTAAGTGTTGTGGATTTATCGCTCTTTGGAATTTGCTTATAGAATGGTTAAATACGTAAAAGCATTATATTATGTTAATCCAGTATTAGTCATGTTGGCAAGGTGTTAATAATGTTGATTGTATTTACTACCTTTTGTAAGTGATAAAGTATGTATTTAATTATAAAAAGTCGACTACTACATTTTTACATGACTGGTTAACATAAATTCGATTTATATTTAGCGATGATCTTTATACAACAAGCCTTTGTAGAAGAATGTATTACATAATGTGTATTAGTATATATTACAATAAATATCCTTTTATTAAATCCAGTTTGTCCTCATTTGTCCTTTTGAAGGCAGTTTTAAGGTAGGTAACCTTAGAGAGCTAGCGTACGCTGAGTATATCCACGCTCGGCTTTTCTTGAGTACGCTGGGAATTGGGAGTAAACTTAGAGAGCGTAGCCTTTATTTGATTTAATATAAAAGTTTGACAAAAGTCTTTCAGTCTGCTTCGGCCGGTCACTCAAGATGGATGTTGTAACCTAAGCTTGTTGTTGTCAACAATTCATAATTTGCCCACTGTAGCACATAAAGAGAAATACTGTTAAGAAGTATGTGAAAGTAACCCAAAATCAACCGAATGTTTACAACTTTGGTTCTTCAACAAAAACTACTCACAGATCGAAACCCTTTTTTTTTGCTGATTTGTAAGCTTATTTTGTGAATTATCAGGGGTGATTTCATCGCTATTTTCATAACGTGTAAAAGTTTTCATTATTTGTTGTCGTTCGAACTCGATTGAAGTGATTTTTAAATTTGTGTCTGGTATAAATACCGTCAACTAAATGAAAAAGGAAATGTGTTTTACTCTTTCCTTCTATATTGAAAAATGTTATACATTTTAAATACATTACTACTTGCTAACTTGAATTTGGAACTAAATAAAAATATAACCAACGCGGCGTGCCTGCGTTCCAATATCTGGTAAGAACTGATCTGTGCTTTCGGACTGCGCAAGCTTAGCAGCGTACGCTAGCTACGTTCTCTAAGGTTGCTACATTTATTGTTTAACCATTTCAATGCAAGTTAGGACACTTAGATATCCGCGAGCGTAAGCAGCGTAAGCTAGAAATCATACTTTCGCATAGGCATCGACTTTTCTTAATCAAATAATTTAGGAGACTTAGTAGTTATTTAAATGATTAACAATGGTTTTTGTAAAATAATAGGATATAATTGACTGTAACATATGTTTAAAGACATGTAGAAATACCCTTTTTTATCTACTTTTTCATCTAGGCTTAGTGAAAATCGGAGAGTGGGATAAAATACGAAAAATTTATCGAACAGCCATCATTCTATATTCGCACCTACGACACCCTAAACTGAGGCGTATTCTAACATCTGAACTTCTACGGTTCTAACTATGGACTTTTATTCAAAATAGTTATCATATTTTTATGTATCTTAACTGGTGTTGTTTTAATCATCCTTGCCTGAAAAGTCTGGTTCATAATGATTGCTTTAAAACATGGATGAAGTTTGTGTGATTGTTGATTACGTTGGCAAAATCGTTAGAAGATAATTTGAATTATTCGTTGGAAAATATTTTCACAAAGGCGCAAGCCTATCTGTTGCTATTTTCTTACAATAAACGTTTTTATCTTACCGTGGCAACTCAAACAAGGTGCAAACGAGCGAATAGGCGCGGCGTCGATCACTAAAACGGCTAAACAATGTATTTAAACAGACTTAGGCTCGTCTTAAATTTCTTATCTTCGCATATAACAAGAACAAGAAATGTACTTGGACTTTTTCTGTGGCTATAACCTTAACAAGTGCTCTTAAAGATCTCATTATTGTACTGGTGACAGACAGACATCATGATTAACTCCTTGTATTGTAGTCGTGATATTCACTTTACATTTCACTAATGTAAGGAAGTAATTCTTGGAGGTTGTGGTGTCCTCTTGTAGTGATATTCACGGCACATTTCACTAGCGTAACTTCATGGTAGTTGATTGGTATATAACCTTGAGTTAATACGGCCGGGACATCTCGGTTCGATTATGTAATTACTGCTACATAATAAGGAAGTAGTGCACATAATATAAGTACATGACTGGCTACGTATAATCAAATTAAGTAGTACTAGTTTGCTATTCAATTATAATTAAATTAACTGTGTCAAGTTCTTGGGAGTATTTCTTCTTAGTCGTTCTCATACGTTATACTTATATAAATATTCGCATTGTCAATTAAATAAACCAAATTTTTCCTGATTAACTATCTCATCGTTGGGATATGCTACTGGAGCTACTCGATAGCATTAGATTAGCACTGGGAAAAGATAATTACAGAGAGCCATCCTAAGAAGTTTACAAGATAATACTGTACTATACAACTGAAAAATGTTACCATATCAAACGGTAAAGAGAGACGACAATATGCGGCTCTCTAGGGGTAGGCGTTCAACTTGGCAATACTGGATGCTTGTTTTGAAGCCGTTTCACTTTTCTTATTCCAGTTAGGTATTTGTGTAGAATACATTTTATTTGTGGCATTAAGCTTTTAGACTGAAGTATCA
>JAGFPH010000504.1:429848-453967 GCA_018207615.1 Philaenus spumarius
GTATGTATGTTGGGTTTGTTCTGTTGCTTGCCGAAGTAATGAATTGCTAATGACTAAAATGTAGTAATGATGAAGTCACAGCATAGTTTACAATTACATGACGAAGTACAAAAGCTTTTACTCTGGCCGAGGGACACTATACAGGTACGGCCAGGTATGACGCAATTATATTATAATGAATGGGTGCAAGGCCAAGGTTAAATCTACGAGGTTGCTAAACTCATGTATCACGAGAAAGATCAGCTGTTTGAAGCCGAAAAGGGAAATATCCTCTCATCATTCTACAGACATTGGGGGGAAAATACTGTTTGTGTTAGTTTTAAATAAGGAACGGAAAATGTGACTATACTACACAAGTTTGTCATTTTGTAAGTTTGGAACTTTAGAATAAATTATACAAAACTATTTATATTGTAAAAATCGACGAAGTTTTTTTTTGTGTTTTCAAACGAATGAACTAATCTAATTAATCTAAAGATATTATGTCTGAATATTTGTCCTATATCGTTACAAATTTAAGAGTTCATACCGAATACGATTTAGGACCAGAATTTCTGAAGCACAAAATACAAAACGAAGAGGATTGTAAACACGAGTTTATTAAACCTGATTGAGCGTAATTAGCTATTATATGGGTTTATTGTTGAAAGTTGATTCCTTGTATGCTTATATATCGTGTGATTTTAAAATACTAAAAATTGTATACTACTGTGTAATTCTAATGAACTATCGAATTAATAAAAACAAAAATATATTCGGATGCCATTTTGCTCTAAGGAATATCTTCCTTAAAATTGTATCTTATTAAGCACTAACAGCTTTTGAGATCCAAAGAATTGAACAGAAGGCAGATGAACTACTTATTATTATAGTATGGATTGTTTTCTTTGTTACTTTAAATATCTTAATCGTTTAGAAAATTGTATTGGTTCCTGATTGTCAACATATAAATACGGATTCTTTTTTATAACATAGGCCTACATGGACATTTTTAGAGGGGTACTGTGCGCAGTTAGTTACCGAGTGTCTAATTTGCTACCGTTAAAGCTCCACACATATTTTAACAGGTCCCAGTCTACACTCGATTCTACGTTCACCGTGCAGTACAGGTCTTACGGGAGAATAGACATGCTACTACCATTACAGCGAACATCACGTTTATTGTCAACTGACCGCGTAGCATGGGAGTTGATGTTTTTTAGTTAGCTATTATCGCTGAGACTGTCGTAAGGATAACAAGGCTTATGGACGCTCTGTACTGCACGGTGAACGTGGAATCGGGTGTAGTAGCTGACTTTCGGGTTCTGGATGTCGCTGCGCTACTACCTCATCTTCACTTCGCGACTAGATGTCATAAAACACAGATGTAAAATCATGGTATATTTAGAAAGTTCACTGCAATGCTAAAAAGTGTTAATGTCAAAATCTCTAAATAAACAGACATCTCTATATCCCGCTCAATCGTTAACTGCGGCTAATATGATGCCAAATCTGCGGTAAATAGGAAGGGAGTCGTCTTTTTCCTGTGAAGTAGTGGTTCCACATGGCAAGTGCTACACTTTTCTACCATCTGTTTAAATATCTTTATGCATAAAGTTAAACATATCGTCTGTTCTAGGTCGTATTTTCTAACGTTGAATTAGTATTACGTATATTAATAGATTTTTTGGAAATTACAAGTTGTTTATTTTGACAACTAAAGTATTTCTCCGTCAGGTTTTCAGTATTATGTTTCTCAGTAATCATAGTTTTATCTACTGCAAAGGTGCTAAATTTTAAAACGTTTATATTTTACCTGTATAACTTCAAATATTATTTTGAATAAGACGATTACATGTTATTTTATAAAAACTGTGAGAGAGAAGATTTATTTGCTACATAAGTTACACAGGTTAATATTGCTATGATCGTTAAAATAAATAATCTAATAAGAAAATAAATTGACGGGTTTTAAAGAGAACGTGTTACTTGAAGAATGTGAACGTTTATAAATAAAATCGAAACCAATTTTCATGTTTTTCCATTCCCTTAGAGCGTATAAATATCCGCCCCAGATACGCCTTAATCGTGCGCGACAACATAGACGAAAGGATATGACGTGACTGTACGGATAGTTATCGATGATGCAACAGAAGGATCCAACGTGAAGATGGTTGTTTAGCTGACCCAGATAGTCTATGTCTATACAATCCCACGACTATTGCAAAGCCGAAACTTTAATGTATTCTGTACTCAAGCGGTAGCTAAGAACATGTAGAACAAAGCAATGAAATTGTGGCAATTACAATTATACGTTCTGCGAAGCAGTCAAATCTGTGAAACTCTTGCATAGGTGGAACACTTATTTACCTATAAAGTAAAACGGAATCCCTATAGTATCAGTCGTTTATCTTTCTCAGTCACTGGATACATTTTATATTGTTATAAAGTATTCTAATCCGCATACAATCCAATGATCAAAACTCAAAACATTTCTTAGTAAACTATTGGGAATACGAATACTAATAACATAATGTTGGGTATCTTTCAAAATATCAATTTTTAAGGATATCAAAGCTATTATATTTTATTTTAAATATCGCTGAAAACTGTGATGTCAGAGGTATCTTATATAGGTACTGTAGGAAAACTATAGCAGATGAAAATTTTTATGAAAAGTGTGTTTTTATTCACGCAGTAAAACAATAATGCCGAGTTTAAGAGCCGCTAATAACTTCCTTCCGCTAGTCTTCTCCACCAAAATATAATTTATTCCCTTCATGGTTATTGCTATTGGTTGGATGGTTATTTCGGTGTATACAGGTGATTTTTTATTTCTAAAAGACGGAAAGAGAAAATCAAAATATGATCTCGGGACAGTTATTCTCCGCCAGGGGGAACCTTCGAAACCCTACTTATAAAATTCTGAAACCACCCTCCCGCTCGAAAGTTTTCAAAAAAATCACCCTAAATATTGAATATACGAAGTATTCATACGTTGTTGTTATTCGTATCGTTTTACTAATATTTTGAAATGACCAACAGTTGTGCGAATCAACTAAGTAGGCCTATACTTAGAGAAAGTATTTTGATGGATGTTGATTATAATAATTACACGAACCACGTACATATTACAGAGGAATGAAATACACGATCCAAAATTTGCTCTCAATACATTTCACATTATAATTTTACTTTTTGCGCGATTGAGGAAGTATTGTGTCTGCTGAAAATACTCGTGCAAATACTAGTAGTAGCTTCGACTTCTGATGTTGGATGAAAGCTGTCTTTTATTTATTGGTGCAATATGTTAGATAAATGTCAAATTAATATACACAGTCTTTTACAATGTGCAATAAAACTTGCAAAATAAACATCCATGAAGGAGTAAACATGCAATAAAGATTGCAAATTGTTGCCGAAGCTGTATCGCACAATAGGCAAGTCCCACGGTGAATCCAGGTTTGAATTAACATTTCAAAACAAGCTTCTGCATAATAGGTAATATCAAACGTATTCAATTTAAAGGGATTATTGATATAACCACATGGTTTTTAGTAAAACGTGATACAACTTATAGTGCCAAATATGTGTTCGTGACTTATAACAGGTGAACACTGTTATTTGCAAAATAACTTCTTTACTTTAGAGTTATTATATCATTCTACGAATATAAGATATAAGCAAAATTAATAAAATAATTTGTCTTCGAAAGAAATTGTTTTTACATATTTCATGAATATGTGCCAATATTTTATTAAAGGCGAGACCTTTCCTCTATAAGTGCTATCGATTTGATCTATAGGTGGGGAAATTGTGAGATTTGATTACAACAGAATTTTAATTGTCAAAAGATTAAGTCGAATAGCCCGTCTTTATACAGATTACAAGTGTTAGTAAGACATGAATAATAGATTCATGAGAACGTGGGTGACTCGATTCGACGTCGGGCGAATTGGATTTGCGAATTAAAAGACCTTGGCATTGGACGGAGATGAATGTGAGGAAATTTGGAGGCCAGGATGCGGTACGGATTGTACTTCTAATGATAATGATGATTTCTTATAATAAGGAAGATGAAAATGAAGAGTGTATGGGTTCTAAGAACATCAATGATTTGCAAATGTTTGTCTAAAAACTAGCAAAATGTATTTGAAAAGTGTAGTCCAGCTTGCCTAGAGAAGTTCAATGGGCAAATGTGAATGTGGAACACCCCAAACAATTCAACAATCTGTTCCCCGATACTGAGTGTACACTGGTGATGATATTTATATAAAGATAATTTACATACCATATTTATATTGATATAAATATACATGGTTGATCTTAGGACTCCTGAATAACTTCAAAGACCAAGTAAGGGAAGAAGGAATTTATACACAAGCTTTCTTTATGAAAAATTAGATTTGTTTTATAAGGGACTTATGTAAGACCATCAATCTTCAATAGGGCACGGAGTTAGCTTAAAATGTTCAAATGTTAGTTTGAAGTTGAAGCGAACGGCTATACCCCGCGGCCCGCACCCGATTAGGGCTTCGGCTTGGAGTAGCATTTTTTTAAAGCAACCAGCCTTGTAATTTATTAAAGGAAACGTTGACCAAAAGAAATTTCTCAACTAAAAATATTTCAATACTCTACTTATCTTTTTGTATAGTTCTATTAAACAGATTATAGCAAACCCTGTAATAATATAATAATAATAATAATAATAAAGCTTTATTATACAATGAAGGTTACAATAATTTCTTTTTTCAAGCTTATTAGACGATGGTTTTTTTTAACCGTCTGTCGGTTGGAAGTTTATTAAACATTTTTACTTTAACACCTCTAGCTCTATGTGTTACATGCATAACGCTAACAAAACATTACAAAACAACAAGAAATAATTATCCTAAGCCTGACACCCATACATAATTACATAAATACACATGCACACCCTCACACACAGACACACACTCACACACACTCAGAAAATACTATATACTAAGACAAGTAAAAATGAATTACTTATGAAAACTAGGCAAAGATTACCAACAATATGAACATTTTTCCAAAGATTGCCAACAACAACACAAATATTAACAAATGATTTACAAATTATTAACAAATGATTGAGGGGGAACAAAGACATTAAAACAAATACAAATTTACAACTTTAATAATTAAATTCGCGGACTAATTCCCATCTGTATTGCCAAGCCTGTTGTACGTACCGAGCACGATATTTCCAATTTTCCCCGTTAAGCTGGACAAGTAATTCCTCCCAACTCAACTCCAATTTCCCAAAATATTGTTTCCTAATTATTCCCAAGATTGGACGAATCGCTAAGAAATGGAAACTATCTTCTATAGCAAACCCTGTATAAATCCTTTTAAAAATATCTGAAGCCCTTCATTCCCAGTGCCAAGACAATTGCCCCAGTCCCACATTAGTAGTCCACTTTTAAGATTGAAAAAAAAAGGATGTATTGCATGTCACTACAAACGTTCAGAAATCTGCAAGAAACTCAAGCATCTGTTTTTTCTCCAGTTTTCAAATAGGAAATAAATAAACCATAAAACAAGGTGATCTTATTATTATTGATCAACCTTAACTTTAATGGAATTCCGAAATAAAGCTGTCCAAGTTACATATCGAAAATTGCACTGAATTAATTGTATGAACTGTTCTTTCTTATTGAACAAAAAATTCAGTTAGGTTCATTTATTTTATAAAACCTAGTATGATTTTCGTCATTTTGACGACAAAGCTGGGTTGACTACTGTTCTGATTTCAAGGCCGCGTCCATTTTGAAAAACGTCTAATTTCGGAACATCAATTATTCAGTTCAAGTTCACAGTACTAACAAAAGAAGGCCGTCGCATTTGCAACTCTGACAAAACTCGCCTAATGACGGCCCATTAACATGCCAGTAGTATAGATTGTCTGTCTTTTCAACAGTTTACATAATGGTGGAACGTGAGCTCAGTGTGGTTTATTTTTAGGTTATGTTTCTGAAACAATCGGTCGTTCGGAAATCCTAGGCACACTTCGTAGGCTTGTTCTGATTCAGTCGTTTAGTAGAACGTTTGAACTCAATTTTAATGAAATAAAATTTTGATTAATAAAACATGCAAAATTAAGTATGTTATTACTAATTTTACCTACTGTAATGAAAACCCATCCCATACGTATATTTAAATGTTCTGAAATATATTAAGATGTCATAGATATATCCGAAACAGATTAAGTGTTACAATAGTAATTGAAATCTCTATAATATGTAAAAGTTTATGTTTGTTACTTTGTCCTCTATAGATTCAAAAACTATTCGACAAATTTCACTAAACATTTCAAAATTTATCCACATCATTGCCAGGAGTGTTTAGACGTTACAGTTAATACAGTCTAAGGGGTTGAAACAGGGTTGCTACCCCTATACAATAAATATAAATTAAACTAACTTCCTACAAGCTATAAAGCTAAAATTATGTAATATTATTTTTAAGGGACATAGTTTTGCAATTTTATTACTTAAGTCAAAGGGATGAAATGGAATAACTACTCTTAAAATTACTGTAAATAGTAATCGATACACTCTCTGTATTCTGAAAAACTACTCAACTAATTTCACTAAAATTTCACAATTTACACGTATTAGTACCAGGATTTTTAGACAAAATGGTCCCTACAAACAAATATATTTAAATGGGGTAGCTATCCCTATATAATAAAAAAAATTGCTCTAAATTCCTATAAACTATAAAGCTATAATAATTTTATTTTTATTTATTTTATTTTTTTCCGCTTACACATTTCTCAGCAAGAGATATTCAATTAAATTACAAGTGAAAAAACATAGGCCAAGACCGGGAGTTGAACCCGGGACCTTCACGTTTCCGTCGTGGTGCTCTGTCAACTGAGCTACCCTGATATCTCCAGATATTGGTCGATGTTATCTCACTTGTACGGTTTTACTGCAATTATTGAATTAACAGATTGAATACCTCGTGTATACGACATTGAAAACAATCTCAATTCTTATTTCTCAGCTTCCAGTGGTGTTAGACCTATTATTATAAATAAATAAATTTTAATTATAAATTTTAAATAAATTTTATTATAAAATAAATAAAATATTAATAATAACACCGCTGGAAGCTGTGAAATAAGAATTGAGATTGTTTTCAATGTCGTATACACGAGGCATTCAATCTGTTAATTCAATAATTGCAGTAAAACCATACAAGTGAGATAACATCGACCAATATCTGGAGATATCAGGGTAGCTCAGTTGGCAGAGCATCACGACGGAAACGTGAAGGTCCCGGGTTCAACTCTAAAATTGTGTTAAGCTTTTGACAAAAACCAGCTTGTTTTATTTAAAATATGTAACGAAAGAAGTTTGAACTATAATACAGTAAGCCTTTTTCGTTGA
Organism: Philaenus spumarius; assembly: GCA_018207615.1. Taxonomy (NCBI): domain Eukaryota; kingdom Metazoa; phylum Arthropoda; class Insecta; order Hemiptera; family Aphrophoridae; genus Philaenus; species Philaenus spumarius. The sequence goes on from JAGFPH010000504.1 coordinate 437,246, forward strand.
TTTTTTCTTTGTGTTTGTTTTTATTTTGTTAACCGAACCCAAACAAAACTGTTGGTTGGGGAAAATAATTCACTGATTCTAAATTTGCTTCGTTGATTGGTATGGTAATGAATGTAAATGCATTCAACAAATATGTGTTTGTTCACTATAGGCCACACCTAGAATTGTGTTGCTAAGCTTTTGATTCGATTCAGCTGTTTTATCTGTTATAGGGCTGAGAGTGAACTCGCGTATTTTGACCATTTTCAACCCTTAAAATCAATTAAATCCTTTCTTAGTGCACCTCTACATAGTGGCATGAAGATACCCTGAAAGTTTTAAGCCTCTAGCTATCAAGTTGATTATGCATCCAGTCAGTCAGGACTTCTTCTTTTATATATACAATATATTTTCATTAATCTATCATCTTAATATTGGTCACTGAACGTTAATGGGGAAAAGGAAAAGTAGGCTTTAAATTTATTATTATTTTTATTATTCTTGTCATACAATTAAGTAAAAACTGTAGAATTATGAACTGTTTTATTTATGACTATGATCTCAAGTTTGAGGGGAAAATCTGAAATATACAAATAATTTCAAAGACAATTTATGCCTATTAACCGTTTAAAAAATGTCTATTTAAAATACGAAGCTTGTGTGATAAAAGATTTGCAGTGTTTGTGCAATAATCAGCTGTTTATTCTTTCGCCATTAAACTGTCATGTAGACTATTATCGTATTTATCAGTGGAATATCCACAGTATGGCTAATTTGTACGTGCTATTTTAGATCATATTTTTGTTTAGGTGTAGGCTAAGATTTAGGCCTACTTGTTTTTTGGCCTTATAACTCATGTTATATTGTAACCTTAATAGTTTTATTTATGCATATATTATTACTTACAATTTTAGCTTTGATGTAATGGTTTTACTTCAATCCTAAAATAACTAGCATGACTTAAGCCTGGTATTTTGTTTTGTTTTCAATTTTGTTTTAAAGGGATAACTTATTGTATGAACGTATGTAGGAAGGAGGGAGTTTGGACGCAGAGATCTTCCCTATTTTCATATATTATTGACTACGGTAAAAACTGTAATAATTCTGCATTCAAAAGTCTAAAAACGTGTTGCAACTTTTAAACCTTAACAAAGCGCTTGAAACAAAACATAGCAAATATATTTTTTTGATATTATAAAATAGCTATAAATGTTTCTGACTCGGTTATAAATGAATCGGACAGACCGCCTTTGAAGAAATAATTGTATTTTTTACTATGATTAAATTACTTAAAAACATAAAACAAAACCGTTTCGATATAAAAAATAAATGGTACTTCTTGCAATGAATACTTAAATGAAGATTGCTTCTTGTTTCATAACCACAATTTAACTATCTGCGCCCGTGGAGATTAAACCAGTTACATGATTTATTATTTGTTTCATATACATTATATGTATTATCAAATATTAACTTTATTGCCACGATGTGTATTTTCTATAGTAAGAAATAGAAAACGTGAACAAATATTACTAAACACTCGAGCGCAGATGTAGGTAAATAACAATGTGTACTTTGTGTACACAAACCTTACAACAATAGAGTAATCAAACTGAATTCTCTGTTTGAAATTATTTTTTTTTAGTAATGGTGGGCGTTCGATTTTGTTATTAGTGGTTATTCGAACATTTTACAACATAACAATCACTAATAATAAAACTGAATTACTAAGAACAATGTACGTTCTCTAACAAAGGCATGAAAATGAGCAGCAAACACGACTATCATGAAAGCATGTTTTTTCGTACTATTCTTATAATTGTTTAATTTAATTTATATAGTAAAATAGGTTGTATTTTGATAATTTAGTTTTGTGTGTTATTGTAAATATCATCCGATTGAAGAAATTAAATATTTAACGGGGTATTAAACATTATTTTCTGACTTACATGGGCTGTTCTGATCTCAGAATTAGAAACTATTTAACTATGTTAACTTCCTTATGTTTAAATCTAAACTATAAATAATTGTAGCTCAATATAATATGCGATCACCCATTTAGATTGAATGAGATTATAAGTATGATATGAAACTCGGCGTAAAATATTAGACGGAAGTTTACTTATTTATTTTGATCTTAAACAACTAACGTTTGATCTTCACAACTTAATGATGAAACTTGGGAAGAGTAAACACTTTTGTTTTTTTAAGGGAGTGCAATACCACTCGAACCATGTTGCACAAATCCATGAGTAGAAGACACGTTACAATATCTAGAATATCGTTTGTAAACACGTACGTTCTTGCAATAGACAATCTTATTTTGAATGTTAGCTTTATGTAAACAAAAACTTTGGAAGAAACCTTCAATGCGTAATCCACAGCAAAGAAAAGTCGTTGTTCAGTTATTTTCAAGTAGTTCTGCTCAAAGTCGTAATTTTGTCCTGCTCAAAATTCTATGAAAAAGATTCGTGAGACTGTAGAAGGCTGTATTCTACTATTACGTACTGGTATTGTTCACTCTTAAAGTTAAACAAGTTTACCTCTTTAACTATATAATATCTTAATTGTCATGTATGACTTATTTTGAAAGAATCGCATAGATGTTGATTTAATTTTGTTTATTAGAATGGATTATAGTATGGTACTTCATCTTAGTGTGGTAATAGTTAAACATTTTTTTTAACACGCGTTTCAATTAACTAAAAAGTACTGTGAGGAACTTTTATTATAGCCTGATACCTATTGCATAAATATGATTAAAAAAACTGACAGTATTGAAACCGTAGAACTTGAGTTTGTCAGTAAAGTCTAATGCAGAACTGTATCATAAGTTTTTTCATGACAAAAATCTACCCATACCGAATTGTTAGCGTCTATTCCCTTTAAACATTGGTTGATACATATTACTAAAGCATCAGGTGTTCTTTTCATCTAAAACTATATTGTCATTCAATTCAGAGATTAAACTACTATATTTCTCAAAATTTTTAATTATTTAGGTTCTTTATAATTTCAAACACGTTTGCTACCGTTTCATGCTAAAATATAAAAGTGATATTTGAGAGACACAACTTGTTTAAATTATAATTTGCATGATTTTTAATGATAGATCATAAGTCAGAACACCTATCTCCGTTAGATATCTCATTAAAATTTAATTACTTATTAATTACATACCATATTATTAATTTGATCTATAAACTGGTTTGTGTTCTTTATTGATTTTATAATAATTGTGTTTAACCTTAGCAACCTTCAGTTACACTTTATTTCTCATCAATTTATATTTTTCTTTAAAAACATGTAGGTCTTTGTTAACAAACTCCACATTACATCACAATACAGTTTTCCTTTAAAATCCTAAGTTCATTTATATACCATTCGTTTACGTAATCATTCTTACATCTCCCCCATTCCATGAGCAATGCCATGTTTAATAAGACCTTGTATACCTTAAAAAATAGAGGCATAGAGGTTTAACAAATTAGAAATCGGAAGTACCGGCTTCTAACTTCGTTTACAGGTTTAACCATTTTCATAGGGCGGTAGGTGCTCGCTAAGAAATGTTTTTAAAAAATTCGAAATTTTATGAGGGTTTTGGGTCAAAGTTACTAAAATCCCTAAAAGAAATACATAGTATAATATATTTATTGATATATTTTTTTGGTTAATATACCTACATTTAACTTTGATTTGTCTATCCGTGCAAAGCTGGATCGAGCCAGCTGGTTATTAATGTAAGTCTAAAACAATGCGCTATGGTCAGAAACAACAGTTGGTACCATATAAGCAGGACCACCTGTACTCATGTAGGTTAGTTATTAGTTACTTTGCCATTACAACTACGAGTATTAAACCTTACCACTCCAGGTCTCCAGTTACGTCAAAAACAGCAGCAAAGAAATTAGCACTTCAATCAAGCGAAGATATTTCATCTGTTTTACCTATATTTCCATGCATTTCAACACATTACTTTAAGTCCCTAAAGTTTTGACACATTTATGTTTATATATGAATTACTTTTTGAGGCCTTTCACTAGCTACCGTTCTAAAAAAGTACCATTTTCACATTTTCTTTAAAATCACATTAATGGGTTCATCAACACTTTCGCATCTCTTCAATCTCCCTATATGGAAGGTGTATTTTAAAATTTAATTTTAAAATTTATTAACTTTTTTTAATAAAGTTTGCAATATTGTCACACAATTCTTTCTTACTCCTGAAATTAAGGGAAACCATGAGGAATAAATTTTTGAGTGAGAATCTTTCCGCCTCAAAATTGATTTGATCATTCTTAAGAATTTTTTTAGGAAAAGAATTTATGGTTTTAAAAAGCATTTTATGCCCACAATGCACTTTTTCGTATTAACAATAGATTCTCATATTTATTCATACATATCTATATACATAAAACAAAGTCGGGTTTGTTACACCACTTTTAACTCAAGAACGGCTGAACCAATTTTTATAATCTTTGATTTGTTGGATTTATTTTCGCTCCGAATAGCAGAATATCTATTAAAATATAGGAAAAATACATACATAAAATTAAACACACAAAATAATTTTAGGTTAGCCTAGACTGATGAACTAACACAGCCATGTTATTTGAATGTATTTACATTCATTACCATAGTAACCAATAAAATAAAATAACAGATACAACAGTTGATTCAAATGTATAATCTATATAATAAAAATGAAATGCTGTTCGTTGGTAAGCGCATAACTTGAGAACGGGTGGACCAATTTTTTTATTTTTTGTTTTAAAATGTTCGTAATAGTCCGAATTATGTTTAAATTCGGGAAAAACTGAACATCGTTTTTTCCATGAACTCAAGCCACAGCTGTGAGTTCTATGAGTTTTTTTACGAAACAGCTGTTCTAATAAAATGCTTAGTAACACAATTATGTTTGTTTCATTACCATAGCAACTTTACTTAGCACTTATAATCAGTTTATTATTCTTGAAAACCAACAGCTTTTTTAGGTTAAATTGACCAACTAAAAGCAAATAAAAACAAAAATCAACTAAAAATGCTTACTATATTTTAATTCAATTCAAACATTGGTTGTTACATAATATATATAAAACAGCTGAGTTGTATCAAAAACTGAACATAATTTTAGATTAGGCCTACAAAGAACCAAAAACCCGTTTATTTGCAACCAATATGCTAATTTAGAATCAGTTTTTTTACAATTCTTCACAACTATCCTTTTTTTTAATATTAGGTAAAAGCTAACAAAAGGTTTACTGTATTATCTATAAAAGTGTACAAAATCTAAATCTAAATTTGTGTAGTATATTCTTAAGTGGCATAAAAACCTTTTTGCAATTCGATTACTTAAGTCAATGTAATGAAATGGAATAACTTTACTACCCTTTAAATTAAATCAAGCAATAGCGAAGCATTGCTGTGTCTACTAGTATATACATATTGCTGGAGTCCAAACGACTTTAAAGTCAAACATTTCCGTTATAAAGGAAAAAATATTGCGTTGCGTTAAATACATTTGTAAGACATTGCTTAATATTATGTATTTTGTTTTTATTTAGGTTCTATCGCCAATTACTTTCGGCCAGTAGTATAAATTATACATTTCCATTAACACCTCACATCTAAGGAAGACAATTATTGGATGATAAATGACAGCTGATTTGTAGTTCAGTTTTACATTATTTGTCATAAACAATAAAACATATATGGTAGATGTAGGTGGACTTGATTCTCCGAAAACAATCTTTTCATCACTCCGTACCGAAAGTAGCTACTTTCGATGTCAGCTGGTAGCAACGAAAACGATCGTTTCCCAAGCTCTAATTTAGAGCAAGGGAAAAACGATCAGCTGATTTTCCCTTGCTCTAAATTTGTTTTCCCTTGCTCTCAATTAGTTTTCCATTTGCCCGCTACGCGCTCTGACGTCGCTTTGCCGTTTATTCTTACAATTTATATCAGCTGTTCTTATTGTTCAACAATGTAAACCGAAAACAGGAATAATAGTTTGCATTTTACTGAGGTTTCTTCTTCAGCATTGTGTGTATTTTTGCGTCGTGATGAAAAGTACCGTTCATAACTTGTACCGAAAGTGATTTTCCGGCACTTGCTCCAATTATTCCCGTACTCGGCTTCGCCTCGTACGTGAAACACACTTTCACATGCTCGGCTTCGCCTCACACGTGAAATTCGATATTCCTGTGTTCGGCTCCGCCTCACACATGAAACTTGGGCGCGCACCGGAAAGTGCCACTTTCGGTACTAGTAATGAAATATACTATTCCATAATATCATAAACACGAGATAAATATTTGAATCAGCTGTTTTAATTATCAGAACGGATTAACAAAGTGTTTTGCTTTGTTAAGGAACAGCTTAGAAATGTTTCCTAGGGTGCACGATTGTAATAATTTAAAGTAGTCGGGATTGTGAAGAGAATAATGTCGAATCACGTTTTTCTTAAACAGCTTTCTCCCGACATATGTGCGTTATGTAATTGAAGCATTGTATAAACCCTGAAGAATACAAAAGCTTCGTCTTCCGTGCGAGTGCGATGCTATCGCGTTGCCATGACTGTGAAAGAGAAGTGAAATCAAAATGCCAATAGGTTAGACTGTTGGATCGTTTGCTGGGAACTATATTACATTTATTTAGTTTGTTAATTCATTGCATAAAGGTTTCATGCATTTGAGCAATTGTCTAAGTATACAATGTTTACGTTTTTACGGTGGTTTAGTTACTTGCATTTACCCCTAAGCCAAGGGGGAATAGGGGATTTTGACTGTAGTACCAAACGGTACTACCGTTGTACCAACGGAAGGGTGATGAATATTGCAATTTTGGATATACGAGTTGTTTGTTTATAGTTTAACAAATTCTCTTTGACTTTATTTTCTTTGTCGCTAGAATAGTTGAACACCTGCTTGATTTAACGAATAGTTTGTATTTACCGAAGACTTATGTCTTACATGACCACCTCTACTTGTGATGCTATGTGTTACGTTTCTTGTTGTACCTCATTAATGCCGAACGAGGAGCAATAATGGCTCAATTGAGAATAGGAGCTTCCGAGAATCTAAAAAATTGTTTAAACTGATTTCTATGACATAGTGAAATGTTCGAAAACGCCCTTAGTTGCAAAAAGTAGAAACACAAATTTAATGACTTTTTATTGTGAATGGATAAATTGAGTGTTTTTTTTGGGGGATATTTAACTGAAACTGGTTCAAAACCATTTTTAAAACACTTATAATACTAGGGACTACAGCTATAAGCCATAGGCCTACTTATTTCATCAACATCAAGTTACATGTGAATTAATTTTTTATTTTTATGTTTTTGCACTCAATTAATTTGTAATGTGGTAAATTTTTTTCATTGGGGAGTTAAATAACTCTCATCTTAGAGAAAAAGAGAGCATAAAACACAATTAAAATAGTTAATTGGCCTATGCAAAGTTCCGTTTAGAAAAATAGAAAATTAAGCATTTTTATTAACTTAAATGTATATATAAGGCTTTTTTAGTGATTGTCTTACCAAAACCACTATCTGTTTTGGTTATTAATTCAAATTTGGATCATTTACCAACAAAAATGCTCTTTACTCGTACACCAACAACTATATGAATTTAAACGTAATAACCCTTTTTTTAGCATTATTTTGTTTAGTATATTGCCGCTTTTTCCAATGTTCTATCTTAAACGGTTCTCAAGTTATAAGCGTTTTAGGATTCGGCGCCCCTCCCCCTTGTGATGTCGATCGCGCTTCGGGCGACGACATGACTTTTCAAGATCACTATAGTGTCTATTACAATAATCAGAAATAAAATTGCGTCAGGCTTTGCATGCATGATTAACCCCCTCTGATCCCGGTCCAATAATAATGCCAAAGTTTCAAGAAAAGCCTTATACTCGTTTTGGGGATTGCTGTTTAATTTTATAAAACTGGCATTATTATGTAGGAAAAGTAAGAAAATGGATTTTCTCTTTTTTTATGGAAAACCGCCAATTTCAAGTTTAAAAAAATCCTCCATTTCTAAGAAAAAAATACACGTACATAATTATTGCGGATATATACATTCTTTTAAATATTGTATGTGTACACACAATTTTGTTGTATACTTTATTATTTTTGAAGTCACGGATGTCTTTAAAATTACAATGTAATGACTTGTATGTCTTTCAGGTAAATTTCCAAAACGTACCTATCGCAGTCGTTATCATTGTGCGACTTACGGGAAATGTTTACCTAGTTTTTTTGCTTCATGGTTCCTAGACCCGAAAAGTATAGACAACTCAAATTTTATATAATATGTATTTTGTATTGTGTATAATATAATAATGTCTTGCCATACATCTTTGTTTCGAACCTACATGTGTACGTATTCTCATCTTCCTTAGTAGGCACGATATGAAATCAGTTAATAGTTACTGTAAATATTCTTAATACTACCTGAAACTTATACAGTACAGTATATAATATGAGTCTGACATGCCCACAAATACTTGGGCAAATATGATTAATGAAAGATGTGCTGGACCAACATGTATGGACGAACGTGCCGATACTGTTCTATCGTCTACTAAAATTGCCAGACCATTTATGTTTATTAAAGAAAATACATGCATTTTAATCTCGACTAGTATCTCGATCATCGCCTTTGAAATATTTATGAATTACGTTTTATTTTTAAATGACCATTCAAATATGAGGTAATCTACTTCTTCTTTACTGAAAATTCCTTTTTCATAGATTCATCTGAGTTAATGAGGTCTCGCTGTTTTAAAAATTTGCGAATCTTTTATACTTTATTTATTAATAAGAACGGTGCATATACAATTTTGTTCAGTTTCCCTTGACATATAAACTGGATTCAATGTATACAATTATTTCCTTCAACTCAACTCTGCCGTTTCCAAATGTGCTCGGCATGTTTTGCAATGTTTGATATCTGCAAGACACAGACGGCGTGCTGAGTCTAAAGGCAAGATTAAATTAAACGATGAATAGTTTTATTGTCAGAGGTGACCACCCGAGGTCTTTAATTTCATGTATTGTGCTGTGAGACGTATCAAAAGAAATTCTTTGACTGTGAATTAGGCAGATCAAGTCCACGACTTCGTTAGCCAACATTTCAAATCTGAGAGTTTGGAACGCGTGCTTTGTGACCTGCCTCATTACTAAACCCACGCGGTGATCGTAAATCTCAACGTTGCATAATCTCTCTTTGTATTCTTAAATTTATTTATTTTTGACCGGCTTTGTATAACCGGTTGTGTGCCGTGTGTACTATACTAGTACCATTACATTATATCACGCGATATTACCCATCAATAACGTAAGCAGGGGTCGTGTTCGACTCTGTCCATTCACGTGTATGTACAGTATTTGCTAATAAACAAAGGTATTATCTCTGTATTTACGTTTCTTAATCGAAGAAAATCCGTCATTTAAACTATGAATTTTATTTTTGTGATGTTTTTAAATATAAATGGTGATGTTTAGAAAACTTACCTCCTCTATTATTTAAAACTAGTGGACCCAGCAATGCTTCGCTATTGAATGATTTAATTTAAAGGGCAGTAAAGTTATTCCATTTCATTAAATTGACTTAAGTAATCGAATTGCAAAATGTTTTTGTGCCACTTAAGAATATACTACCCAAATTTAGATTTATAGTTTGTAAACCTTTATAAATAATACAGTAAACCTTTTGTTTGCTTTTACCTGCAATAAAAAAAACTGACATTTGTTAAGAATTGTAAAAAACTTAATTCTAAATTGGTTGCAAATAAACATGTTTTGGTTCATTGTAGGCCTAACCTAAAATCATTTTCAGTTTTTGATAAAACACAGCTGTTTTATTTAAATTATGTAACAACCAATGTTTGAATTGAATTAAAATATAGTAAGCATTTTTTAGTTGATTTTTGTTTTTGTTTGCTTTAAGTTGGTCAATCTAACCTAAAAAAAGCCGTTGGTTTTGAAGAATAATAAACTGATTATACTGAGTAAAGTTGCTATAGCAATGAATGTAAACAAACATGACGTGTTGCTAAGCTTTTTATACGAACAGCTGTTTTTGTCCACTATGGTCTTGAGTCCATACAAAAGAGGCTGTTTAGTTTTTCCAAGTTTGAAACTTTTTCGGCAAACTTTTCAAAATTTTCTTTATATAAAAACCTAGTTCGGACTATTACGAACATTTTAAAACAAAAAAATAGCCAAATTGGTCCAGCCGTTCTCAAGTGATGCGCTTACAAAAGAACAGCAATTCATTTTTATTATATAGATGACGGAAAAGAAATCCAAAATCTGACCTCGGGACAGTTATTCGGTTCAAGGGAACCTTAGAAAACCTGTCCGCAAACCCTCCCACCCCTACCTCTGTCACCCTCGTACCACCCAATGGGCACGGGAGAAGGTTTCGGATTTTGTAAATAGGTTTTCTAAGGTTTTCCCTGACGGTGAATAACTGAACCGAGATCAGATTTTGTATATCTCTCTCCGGGTTTTAAGTAATAGAGGTGGTAAGTTGTAAAATATCATCCTGTATTTGAAACTATCTATAAATAACTATAATTTGGTTTTTTCTCAAACCTACATACAATTGACGATTCTTCAGTTCGCTTACTCTGAATTATTCTTAACTTGTAAACAATTCTTGGTTTTGAATTTTTTTTCTATTTTCATTTTGAAGTATATTATAACTTGAGTATTATCATATTTATAAAACATATGATTAAATGTACGATAACCCGATTTCTTAAAATTCCCAACATGTTTTTGTGTTACTGGTGGTTTTTGTTTATCTTTAAACGTTTATCCATATATGGCGTAAAAGAGACCCAAAAAGCATTCAACAGACATTTTTCAATCGCTGCTTTTACCAATTTTGAAGACAAAAATAATGCTAACGTTTTCTGAAAAGCAATGTGAAAGTTTCATATCATTTAACATTGTTGAGTTAAATTGTTAAACACAAACAAGCAAACGTACAAATTTTATTCTTTTATAATTTAGTATATAAGAGTTGTTCTAATTGTATAAGGACTTTTCACTGAGCGCTAGGGTATTCAATAATGTGCACATTAGATTAATAATACAGCCTATATGTATATTTGTTCTTTCTATCTCTTAAATTTGAAACTCCTACATGTGCTGAAGGGTGCGTAGTGAAGTTCAAAAACATTAAACAGTGATCAGTTAAATGGTTAATAGCATTTTAATCTTAGGTTAAAAGCAACGAAGTAAATGGTATTGGTTCATGAATATAAACTGCAAACCGGATTTATCTCAACGAACGATCTTTGAATTTCGGATTTAGTACAGTAATTTCTGTGTGAATGTATTCCTGTTGCCTACACATTAAAAGTGGTTAACCAAACTATTCCCAAATTTGCAGTTGATCACCATTATTTAATGGATAGGACCTTGACCCGACCCATGCAATAACAAGTTTGGCATGGTCGGGTCGCCTTCGTACCGCATCAATTCGGGTGTCGAGATGGTGTTCAGATAAACTACCTACTGATTATTAATTGGCTACACAAGAATTGTACTCTTGACACAGCAATTTAGGAACCACGGACTACCAATATTATATTGTTTGCCTCGGGTTTTGGTTTCTTGTTCCTTATCTGAACAGTCGGTTATTGAAAAAATTAATCGCTGTAAAACCCTAGACGCTATTTGTGCTTCAGTTCGGATACTTGTTTTTATGAAATCCTCTTTCATAGTGATTGTTTTAGATTTTAAACATTCCAAGAATTTTCAACTTTTATCGATCGAAGTTAAACGTAATCCTTTGTTACGGAAAACAACCATTTTCTACAATAACTATATTCTTATCACACTCTCAGAGCCACTTATAAGAAACCCCTTGCAAAATCTGTTTTTTTAATATTTTTGTTCGTTCAAGGTTTTAAGTACGATATACATGTACTAGTAGACTCACTGGTGAAAGAGTTTATATATATATTCTGAAACTACACACGTTATTTACTCTAAAATTGCAAACCTGAACCGTCGTCGCTGAGAAATATTATAAACATTACGAGAGAAAGAGGACATGGAAAATGCAGGTTCATGATAGTAAATGTTCAACTATTTTGGTTTGGTTTGGTTTGGTTTGGTTTGGACTGAATTAGAGAAACTACACGTTTCACTTACACCAACAACACTAGTCACTAATCAGGACTTTTGACAAAATATGAAATAAATGACCATATAAAGGTAATCACCAAAATGTAGAAACATTTTACATACATGTAGATACCATGTAATGGCATGGTAGTTCACTTTCAGTAATTTTAATTATAACTTCGATTATTTTAACAGTAACTAGCTGATACGTGCGAATATTTCGCAACCTGATTTATATGTAAAGGAATGTTAGTTGCTTCCCCTTAAACATTTTATCAGGTTTAAAAAATACAATTTACCCTTTAACGTATGAGTAAAACGAGACAAATAACTTCTTAGGGTTATAAAAAATGTATAAATATATTTAATAGTTTTATAAGATAATGTGTATTTTATTGTTCGTTGTCATTATCTTTGTGTTGTTTCTAAAACGTGATGTTTAATTTGAAGAGCACGGCTTAGAAAGTGGTTGATTTCATCACTTATAGCGCTTTCCCAACGCTTATGTTAATTGTTTAACGACTTTACAAAGCCGTAAAATAATAAACATGGTTTTACTCCTTGCTATTCCGTGTGTTTTGTTTTTATCGGATAATTATGGACACTGCGACGGCGATTTCAAGGTCTTTAACGTGTCTTTTTCAGTTCTTTGACCCTTTTATACAAGATTTGAACCAAAATTGTATCGTAGTAAAACACGTTCGTTTACTTCATTAAAGAAAATAACATAACATTGCGACGTGGCCTAGCTTATCAATAGTGTCTAAATCGGATAATGGTTTCTGGTCATTATTTTTTACACTGAATTTTAATATTTGTGCTTACTACTTTTTAGTCTTCAACTGTAACTGGCGTATGATCGACCATATTGGAAAATTGGAGCATAGATTTTTATAGTTATATTGTTTCTTTAACGCAAAACTTTCGTCGAAGTGGGTTGTTTGATTAAGTTTTATATATTGATTTGCCTCAGAATAAAAACAAGAAAAAATCTTAAGTAAAACCCTCTTTTTATTTGGTGTTGTAGCCACTACAAGTTACTTGTCTGTGACTTCTGTTACTATACTTATCTCCTGAGCGCCTGAACTTTTCTCAATTTAAAATATTAATAAGGCGATAAAATCTTGTCTGATGCTCATTTGAAAGGAAATATGTTACAAATGCATCAAATTCGATTGTGTAGTGTTTCATGCAAATATGAATATCGGTAGTAGTGCTACAGTTGACGGATAAAACGTTGAATATTTTTAATCTTTCTTACAAACACTATTTTTTAACCTTTAAACCCCCTTTTGTTAATTAAAAGACTTTCTACTGTGTCTATGTTAGTAAAAGAGGGTAAGATGGTAAAGCAAACGGTGGCTCATGTCAAATTTAACAAGGTATGATTAGTTGCATGGTCTTCGGCTCTTGATTTTTTTAAATTTTCTACAGTATTTAACTAAACAAACAATAGAAGTATAGCGTCGCTATAAAAACAGTTAGTATAAAACTTGATAGACGTACGGTGTCCGTCATGACGCGCTAAAGAGTTAGATTACTTTAGGATTATTGCCAACTTAACGCAATGTTTTGTTTACACCTCGCCTCCTACAACCCTGCAGTGTGATTATGTGTATGCTATGTTTCTCAGGAAGATCTACTAAGCACAGACGACAGGTGGATCTATTCGCAGTGGAAAAAGAATTGTGAATAACAAATAAGAGAAACAGTGTCATTTTTTGCTCAACATTTTCAGAAATATCTCAAACATTAATCGGTAAGTTTGAAAAAACTTTTCAGGGTTGTTAAATAAATTTAATTTTCAATCGCTTCCCAACATGCCAGTATACTGTCTAACAGCCGTAACTAACCAAACTAGACCTCCCAAAATGATTGACTGAAAATTTGTTTTGAGCTCTGATTATTGGAATATAAACGGGTCCATATCATTGCGTGTAATATCACAGACTTTAATATCACGAAGTGCAAAGTCTACTTGAAAGCGTTCGTTTTTTTAAAAGATCAATTGTTGAACCTCATTTTTGTTCCAACTGTACAAACATAATCTTCAATTTTTGGGTCAAATACGCTAGTACAGTTTCGCAGGTTCGAGCTTAGTTGCTGCCGTTCGGGTTATGTGGTCAACGCTACTCCCCCGTCTTCATTAGGCTAACATTTTGTCGGTCGACTGGAAATATTAACCTTCACATTAAAATAACACCGCCTTCTTGTTTCTGTATTAACGGTGTTTAATTCCTGTTCTGATTAACTTTAGTTATGCAAATTACTGTAAAGGAAAGAATCTAAGAGAGGATGGGATGATGACAGGTGCGGAATTTCTCGGAGAATGATGAAGTAATGTGCCATTGAACTTGTAGACCAGTGGGTTGGAGTTATTCTGACTACGCCCTTGATCCCTGCCTTCATAAACATTGTTTATTTTATAAAGCTTGGGTTGCTATATTTATCCAACAAAAGATTTCGTGCATAAGAGATTAGAGTTATGTTACGATGTACGCTTTCAAATTTACTCGTCAATTATACAGTTCGTGTCAGTGTCATTTAAATTGTGCACATACAATTATAAGACTGTCATGCTGTTTGTTTTGTTGTTTTATTTAACACATTCAAGTATAAAATCTTTACATTTTGTATTGTTAGATTTGTGAGAATAATTTATCTCATGTCTATATGTAGAAATCGGAAGAATGCATTTCGATCTATTGTTATTACCATCCTTTCTTACCTACTGATCAACTTTAATGAAACAATTGCCCCTCCCTCTCAGCTTTCTCATCAGCATGAATGAACCACGCAATTATTCATTTCGATGCTAAGAAGCTTTTACCTTTTCATTGGAAATTTTAATTGACACAGTATCTTTGTGTCCTATTTTTTAGTGGTTAGTTTCAAAATTGTAATCCTTTTCCTCGGTGTCTATCAGTACTGTACCTACACACTTGCTATAATCTGAGGTCCATTTCACAATCCCCGGTTTACAATGTAAATGCGCTCTTTCACACATCTATGATTTGTTCCAGGTTTTTCGTATCCATTTATTTAAGTTCTGTTTTGCAATAGAAAACAAACGCAATATAACGATGATGTTGGTGTAATATAATACAGTAATAATAAGAATCCATTTATAATCCTTACATACTTAGTAGTTTTGTGAAAGTAGACCTCGCTCGTAAAAAGAGGAACGTTGCGGCCGCCATTTTTTTTAAGGGGATAAAAATGAATAATGTGAAACCCCGTATATATACATAGCTCGGCCTAAGAATAAGGAAGATTCATGCAAAAAATCAAGACAATCGGTCAAGGCGTTTGGCCGTAATCGTGAGACAGACACACAGACGAAATGCCGAACGGTCGAGCTAAAAGTGATCGACCTCGCTTCACTAGGTCAATTATTTCTTGTGTTTTTTGTCGGTAAGAGATATCTCCCTTTAATCAAAATTAATGACTCAAACATCATTTTAAATCTTATGTTCCTCGTTATTGACGAAAAATAGACAAATAGATTAAAATTAATGTTTTCGTTAAACAAATTTATTTAAAAACTTTCCTCTGGAAGTTCATGATTCCTAATGAAAGGCGCCATATATTAACAATCTGTTTAACTAGCATGACAGCTGGTAGATTGTTTACATTCTATATGCAAGTGTAATCACGCAAATCAATCAAATTAAATCAACTTAAAACGTTATATCTAGGCTATACATTTTTGTATACTGTTATTTTTAACCAACGTAAATAAATAAACGGAATGAACTGAATTAAATCAACGTATTAAATCAGGTAAGTGTAGGCCTACTCCTAACTTGCGAAATATTTGCACGGATCAGCTAGTCTTTATTAAAAGTAATTTACAACATTCTTTTTCTAAAACATTTTTTAGACTCAGGTGATTTTACGGTACAAGGACTGTCAAAGGGATTGCAATTCTAATTCCCAACAGTAATTATTATTCTTAAAACAAAATAAAATAATTTTTCAATTAACAACTTTCTGCTTCATGTTTAGCCTTGTAGTGTACCTAACATCATTTTGGTTTTTAATAGCAACTGTGTAGTCAACAGTTCTTCTTATCGTCCTAGATTTTTGGGATTTTTTAACAGAAAATCTAAAATGGTAAATTATTTTTCGTGTTTTTTGTCTCAAAAGGCTAACCTATTTAGACATTATTTCTCGAATTATTAAATAATCTATATCTGCATTATAACTTGTGGTTTTTGGTAGACCAGACAAATGTCTGTTATTAACAAACTTTATATTAAAAAAAATACAACTATTCTTATAAATAAATACAATGAGAATACACACAGAAAAAATTTATACTACGTGGTGGTTTTGTTTAGAACTGTTTTAATAAAATGTATATTAAAAAAGACAACTGCTCCAAACTGATCCTATAAAATTACAACTATTTGGCTAACGAACTCGTCCGAGTGACATAGACAACCAAAGTGTGTACTAAATTTGGATCAAATCTGACTTAAAATACGGCCGTTATAGTGCGACTAACAACTAACTAACAATAAGGAAACTTCTTGCCCATTGCAATTACATTGCATATTATGTTCACGAGCAAATAAAACTATTGCACTGTAT
>JAGFPH010000504.1:453977-479250 GCA_018207615.1 Philaenus spumarius
GTTATTCTTGTTTAATCCTAAACTTATAAGTAGGAACTAACAATAAGATTTTGTTTCTCGTTATGTTATTTAGTTTTATTGTACAGTCGTTGTGAGATGCACATCTGTGTGGTCGACTTGAAACAATACTTTCTATTCTTTGCCCCCTCCATAATGAGCCCTTAAATAATCCTTAACATTGTTGCTCATCCATAATTCTAGCTTTGAACACAGTTATTTGTCTCGCTCGATTCAACACGACCGCAACTTTTATAGCCTTTAGGCCGACAATCGTTAAACTCTCCTTTATCTACCCTTTTGACTGTTGTATTCAATGTTTATACCTTACTCAGACATAATATATTTCTTTGGAAATAAAATCCTTTATAGGTCTAACAATTTTGTTACCAAGGTAATAATTTTCAATTAAAAATAGAGGTAGTAAAACAATTAAATTTAATAACATATTAAACAAATAGTCATAAACAATAATGCCACTTTTAAAATGAACAATGACATCCCAAGGGGATTTTTTAGGTGAAAACCTTAAATGGTTATCATCGCCTGACCCTACTGAAGCACAATAGCTTCATTGATCAAAAATGTAAACAGTAAGTAATACTTCATTAGTAAATTATTAAACTAATCCGAAAACTATACAACAAAAACTTTTCACTTATCAACAAAAATATACTTTTTAATTAAACTATAATATACTAGAAGACAAAACACAAATAATTAAAACACTAAATTACCTCCAATGGTTTAAAAAAATATTAACAATAAAACATACAGGGTGTTTTTTTTTTTTTAGTAAGTAGACACCCTCTATAATTTTCTTTGTATTGATTATATGAACCTGCAATGTGTAGCATTTATATTTTGAATGTGGGGGACACCTATTTGACTGCTGTTATCTAGTGCCCCCCTTTCCAAAGGGGGCGAAAGGGGGGTAAGTTAAGATTTTCAAATGGTAAAGGGGGTCGAGTGACACCCCGTTTGAAAAATATATTGAAAAGAAGATGATTTATAAAGTTAGAAAATCTCACCTCTTTTAGAAATGGCGGCAAAAACGTACCAAATTAGAATCAAATGAGGTTTGTACAACAGACATTGTTCTAAGTGATTTAAAAAAAAAAAATTTTTTTACGTGAACTTCAATTTTCATGAATAGTGATATTTTGGTTTTGGTTTTTTAGAGTTGAGGGGGATTATTTTAAAAAAAATTGGGTCTAGTAACGCATCATGTGAAACGTCCGGAGGAAAAATTCATTACCATAAAAAGCTTTTCAATAATAACAACTTTCAAACCCAGCCGATATTTTTTACGTGATAAGGTAGGCTACTGATAGCTGTGTGATGCAAAGGCTTTGGTAATGACAAACTATTTTCTAAATGTAATATATAATTTTTCAGATTTTATTAGTTTTAATAACAAGTCTTACACTCAAAATTAGTACTACTGTTAGAAATTACAGTTAGTCAAATGTAGTACAAATTATAAATACAAAATAAAATACCTTAAATTTATAGCATTTGCTCGTTGAAATGGCCTCCATTTGATTTCATGCAATGATAAAGTCGAGCTTCAAATTCTTCCTTCACTTTAGTGACAGCTTCAGGACTGATTCTTCTACACTCATTTTGAATTCTTTCTTGTAATTGGTTTAGTGGTATAAATAACTGACTTTAAGTATCCACAAAGAAAAAATCCAATGGATTCAAATCAGGTGACCTGGCTGGCCACCCGATCGAACCCCTACGACCTATCCACGTTCGGAGAATCGCTGTTTTAAGAAATTGCGGACTATTAATGAATAATGTGGCGGAGCACCATCTTGCTGGAAAAATATTCTTTAATTTCGTAAATAGCCCCCATCATTGCCCACCTGATTTTCAATCAAATTTTCTAGAGCAGGGATAACTTCATTTTGCAAAAGTTGCAAGTATCTTTCACCAGTAAGATTACCACCGATGAAAAAGGGTCTTGCTGATGAAAACCGTGCTGATCTTGCTCTCTCCCCGTATAATAAAATTAACTCCACCCTTTCTTCAATTGACAATGTCATTTTAACAATGGTTTTTTAAAGATCGTTAATGATGTGAAAATAAAGCACAACTGAAGTACAAGTTACAAACACATCAACAAAGTATTTCTATTGACTGAGTAGTTTGCAGTGTAGTTGAACTTTCTGCTCTTATACTCGGAAAAACCAAAGAGAACAGTCCCAAGTTTATTGTTACTGAAAAGGCAGCACAATGATTGAATGATAACAATTTCAGGTATTTCCTTGTCAAAGCTCTAAGAAAGCTGTTTATAATGCCTGGTCAGCTGCCAATCATCTTCTTTTGAAAAGATCTTTCAAATGAGGTGTCATTCGATCCCATTTACCATTTGAAAATCTTAACTTACCCACCTTTCGCCCCTTTGGAAAGGGGGGGGGGCACTAGATAACAGCAGTCAAATAGTTGTCTCCCACATTCAAAATATAAATGCTGTACATTGCAGGTTCATATAATCAATACAAAGAAAATTATAGAGGATGTCTACTTACACCGTGTATAGTAGTTAAACATTCATAATAATGAAACTATGTAGTCCAACGCACTGCCATAAGATTCTAAGTAAATGTTTTAACGGCATGTAAATATATTATGTTGTAAGTTTATTAATTGACCTGGGGCCGCGAGAGTCGCCAAAACCCTTTCAATATATTGTAGCTAGTGCCAGTGGAGAGCAAACATTGAATGCGAGCAATACAAGATAGTAATTATATACTTTGTTTGCATTATTTTATCTGTCAACCTTTATTTTCCGAATATTCCTATGGTTTGAAATTAGGCTAAATCAATTTAATCTTTCGCTGAAAGTTTTTAGAAAAACATCGTACTGAATTTAAACAAAAATAGTCAATGTTATACAATGTTTCGTCTATAGAATACGCTTCAATATTCCATGAATAATAAATATCTGCTTTTATTAATTTCACCCTTACTGCCGTAAAGTAGGTTACCACTAAGGCAAAGCCTGTTTTGTGGACCCTTCAAATAAAATTACTTATTACTAAGGTATTAAGGTGAAAAGGTGTCTTATCAAGTATTGTAAAAAACAAGATTTCAAATTATTCAGTAAAAATATACAGAATAGCACAAGTAAAATTATGTAAAAACTGTAATCATACTGCGTATGTGCACAATATTAATCTAAAATTTGGCCTCAAATTTCAGGAAAAATACTAACACTTTAATATAATTTATAAATAATTTGAAGGTAAATTAAAAAAAAGTAATTAAAAAAGTCCATTTAAAAGGACAGTCATATTCGGAACGGATAAAGGTATCAATTAAATTTGATCTATCTAAATCTAAAGCATGCTAACCTGAATATAAGTAGTCTAATAATCAAAACTCAAAGATATTTTACATGTATGGGCTTCAGTTAAAATTATCAAAACTATTAAATAAGTATTTTTTAATTTAGTGGATTTTAAGATTTTCTCGAAAATCGAAAATATTGCTACAAATCTGTGCTTACTCTATTTTTTTTTTACGTAGAACTTTAGATGTACACTAATTATACTTTAATGGAAAACGATAGAAGATTCATACTTCTGTGCAAAAGTTATGAAACATCTAACTGTGTTGTATATTAATACTGCGTTGAAGGAGGAAGTTACCTCCTTTCACTAGTCCCCATCATCAATGTATCACTTATTTCGGCCATGGTTATTGTTATAAGTTAGATGGCTAGTTGGGAATATTTAGCATCTCTTAGCTGTCAATACGTAACCCTTTGTGTGTACTTAGGTATTTTGTCTCACGATCAAGGATCAGCTGTTTTAAACCTTGTGTTATATTTAAAAACAACATGTGATTACTTTATAACGTATAGTTTGGCACTATAAAAGTTAAAAATATTGTTTGCATTATTTGCTGTACTTTATTCAAATGATAATCGTGTTGACGTAATCCTTCAAACGGACTTTGACCTGCGTCTGTATGGTTTCCTTTGGCTCTCCTACTGAACTATAAGTACGTCTGACGAAATCTTTTTCGAACAAATCTTTGTGAACGTAGTTTTTAATTGACTAGTTTTGGTTATTCAAATCAGTAACTTAACCGGAACTTCCTGTATGTTTATGTTTGCGCTTTATCAAATGGGAACACATTTATAGAAGAAACACGTGGGAAGAAAATAGGTTTGAATATACATTTGTTTATAAATTTAAAACATGTGCAGATTGTATTACCTTGTAAAAGTACGTCACAATTATTTCTTGGCTTGAAAATAATTGTCACCTCTCTCTCGAGAAAAAGTTTTTGAACTAACACAAAAATAATAATTCACATCTATTATACAAATTAAAATATTTACTAATGAAATTAATCATCGTAATAAACAATTAATTTATGTAACCCATGCAATTTAGTTTTGTTTGTTATCTAGTACTTGAGAATGTTGTATGGCGTTTCTATTAATAAAACTCCGTACCATTAACATTAAACTATTTTGGAACACTAACTGTTCAGATCTGTTTTTGAAATATTGTTTGATGTTTTTGTTAAAGGAAGACACTTTTGCCTCGCAATGCAATTTAAAAAAACATTTAAATTTTACTTACTTATCAATATTATTAAAACTATGAAGGTTAGGGACTTGCAATGTTTACAGAATCTTAAAATCATAATTATAAGTTGCACTAGAATGATATACAAATTAATAAAATGTATTATAGAAAATATATAAATTGAGTAAAACAGTTTAAACGAAATAAACTAGAATGTATTATTTTAAATTTAGAGTTAACTTGATATTAGTAATTCTAGAGCTATTCGTAGATTTAGTGGTAACACTCAGTAAAATAAATTTAATCAGTCGGTCCATCCATTCTTGAGAAATGTGTACGAAAGTAAGAAGAAAAGCAATTAAAGATAGTGCACACTTTTATTACATTAACATTTTGCAGCTTTAAGTGTATCAACTTCCAACAGTTTGGGACACATTTAAAAAAAATTTTTTTTTTTATAAACGCTATCTTTGGTCAAATCTATAAATCGTAGGACCCTACAGAAAACTACACAGTGTTACATAATATACTAGAGGGCTCCGCCCCCTGCTTGCTTCGCTCGTCAACTCCCGCGGTGAAGCAAACACAAACACTTTACCACTTATGAAACAAAGGTGTCAATCATGGGAAGTATAACAATTTATTTTTATTGTAAAGGGGCTGTTACCCCCAGTTCACACATTAGACGTAACTACTTAAATTGCGTGTAATATTATTTATTTTATTTCCTATAAAACACTTAAAATTAATAAGTGCCCAATGTTCAGTTCCCTACCATTAAGGAAAGTATAACAATCAACATTTTTTATAGGAGTTGTTACTACATTTTCAGCCCCCTTAGCAGCACACGACAAAATGTATATCTATGATACGTTTTCTATGTATCCTGTAATAAATAAATGTACAAATTTTCAGCTCACTAACTTTAAGGAAAGTATAACAATTAATATTTATTGTTTTATGGGTTGTTTCAACCCTCATATCAAAATGAATTCTAGCCTATGTATGTTACTCAGGGATAGTGTAGTTTTTTTATTAGTAAAAATATTTTTTCAATCGGTTCAGTAGTTCCAGACTTTACCCCCTACATACAAACAAACAAAACTTTGCCTCTTTATAATATTATTAGTATAGATACTTGTAATAAGGAAATTGTTGGAAATTTGAAAAAACAATCTTTCAAAATCAGGAATCAATATATAAAACGTACTATTGAATTCCCGACTTATTTTAAACTGCAGAGAAAAGTTCATGTACCCAAAAAGAATTCACAGCATTTGTAAGAAGTTCTGCACCAAAATTGTGTGAATTCTAATGTCTGCTGCTAAACTTACCTCTGCTCGTAATCAATTGCCGTATTAGCATTTAGTTAGTTGAGGTAACTCCAGGATATGAGAACTAGTTGTCAACACATTCAAAGACGTCTAATACCAACTCACTTTGTTTGAAAACAATATAAATCTACTGCAGTTGTATGACATGTGACATCCATGCGTAGACTACTTGCTAACATCCTTCACCTTCAACATGTATTTTATGAAGGAGTGTCGGGTGCCGACATTTGAAAGTACTCTACTGATTGCTTCATTTGGAGGGAACCCGTCGCTTGTTCACTTGTTTATTATTTTATGTGCTTTTAAATGTCATCAATTAAATTAATTAAATATAAAAGATAACGTGCCCAAGAAACAATGCGTAACCTTTGACCGTCTGCTTTGTTGTCTACCGTACAATCGAATGCTCTGCACATCTCATCGGCCAATTACTACCTCGTTCTGGCCTTATTGGGATATCTGGTCGCCAGTGGCGGTTTCCACTCTATACCTTGTATTTCATGCTTCTTTCTTTTGGTTGATACTCTACTGCACCTCCGTCAATTTGTATTCTTTTCTTATCAAAGAACATATAAACACGTTATTTTTTTAATTTAACACATAACACCACTACAGCAGTCAGAAGTGCTCTAAAATGTCAATTGTTTTGGAATAAAGTTCAATCCGTTCACACTATGTAGGCTGATGTTAATCTAATATCAGAATGATAGTTATAAATCCGCTTATTTTGTCAAAGAACATTTTAAGATGTACTTTATTATATTCCCAGTATTGTACCGGGTGTCCCACGAAGAGGTCCCTATTTTTGAATTAATATATTAGATGCACCGAACACTCTACAAACCTGAAACTCAACAGTCCTAACATACACATATGTAAAAGAAATACACCTGAGTATCAGTTAATTCTGACACATTAGGACAAAATGGCGGGATATCAAAGAAATAGTACATTTTCGTTAAAATAGTTTTATTTGCTTAAGTGTTATAAAATAATTATTGAATTTTAACGATGTTACTAAGCACTAAACAACGTTAGGGAATTAAAGATATAAGTAACTCATAAATAAATTAAATCTATTTGATCCATAAACCTTATTCAAACTTATGTCCATCGATCGCAATGCACTGATGACAACGAAATAGAAAACAGTCATACGCTTTGCTGAACAACTCTCGAGGTATCAACAACAGTTCCTCTTCGATCAACCTCATTAGTTCATCGTCTGTCGCAATGTTACGACAATAAACCTTCTCCATCAAAAAGCCCCACAGAAAAAAGTCACAAACAGTCAAGTCTGGAGACCTTAGGGGCCAGTCCATGAAGCTGCTGCCACGACCTATCCAACGGTTAGGAAGATTTTGTCCAAAACTGCTTTGGCCACATTAGCATAATGCGGAGGAGCTCCATCCTGTTGGAAAAAACGTCTTTCATCTCAGGCTGAGAAAGATGAGGAACTATGTGATTGCTTAAAACTGATGCATACCTTTCTCCAGTCATTGTTTGTCGGGATATGTCATTCGACAAAACACCATCCTTGGTAACAGAAGCCCAAACTGTTATACCTGTTGATTTTAATTTCTCTTCTTGTAAGATATGTGGATTTTTTGTGTTATAGTAATGACAATTATGCCTATTTACAGTTCCTGTTCGATAAAATGTCGCTTCATCTGAAAACACGATTCCTTCATGCCATTTGCTATCTACGTCAGTCTTTTCAATTATTTTCGAACAAAATTCCAATCGTCTGTCAGGATCATCTTCAAGCAGTCCGTGAACTAAATGAGTTTTATAATGTTTGATTTTGTTCTTTTTGGCATACCTTTGGACAGATGACTTCGGTATCCCTGTAGCAGATTCCACCTTTCTTACTGAATTAGGCGTATTTGGAGATTCCATGAAAGCAGCACATACGATTTCTTCATTTTCTATGTTGGAGGATCTATGGTATTTTTTTTTTTTTTTTTTGTATTGACCCCGTTTCTAGTAGGATAGTCTTCCACTTACGAATAGATTTCCTTGACGGTGGAACTACACCTGGGTACCTTTCCCTAAAACACCTTATTGTTTCATAATCATTTTCAAAAGCAATAGCCCAGGAACAACATTTCACTTTTTGCTCAGTTGAAAACGGCATGGTTCATAAGTAACTTTACAATGCAACTTAATAACAAATGCCAATGTTTATTACCAAATAATATGTTCATTGTTGTGGATACACGCAGTCAGCTGATAGATTTAAAATAGTCTAAACAGCTGTAGCTGTTCCTATTCTAAATAAAAGTAGGTTTACCCTTAAAATACGATTGCTGATTTTGTTGTTTTTTTGTTTTTCCGCCATTTTGTTTGGATCAGTCAGAATTAACTGATACTCAGGGGTATTTCTTTTACATATGTGTTAGTCACGACTGTAGAATTTCAAGTCTGTAGCGCGCTCTATACGTCTGTCATATCAATTCAAAAATAGGGACCTCTTAGTGGGACACCCGGTATATAGTACCTGCAATGTACTGCATGCAGTAAATATGAAAGTTTTAAATTCCAACACCATAGCCGAATGTGGGAATTTTCATTTCATTTATTTAAGTAGCACACAATTCAATAATAATTTAATCATAACAGAAAAATATGCTCACGTGGTCCTAGTGAGTGATCTCGTCTCGCTTAGACGCATCCAAGAAGAAAAATAAAGTTCGAATTTATCTCAAACAAATATTAAAGCGATAGCTGCAGAAAGTCCTAATGAATCTCTTGCAGTGAGGAGTGGATATTTACTATAGACCCAGACTTTGCACTGCTTTGAAAGGAACTTATAAAACGTTGCTAAATAAGTAATTAATTATCTCTTTGAAGTCGACATTTTATTTTGTACTTATTTGTGTATAAAATATGTTGTAACGGATACTATCAATTTGTTTCACTGAAGAGAATTTATTAAATTAATCAAAATGTTTCCTTTTCAGCATCTAAGTACCTATATTAATATTTTTTATGTATTCAAATTGGACCTATATTAAGTAGCTTTCAGTTTTGACCAGCCCAGTCCCATTTACCAGTGAAACAAGTATATATGTCGAACTATGTGTTTTGCACCATATACACCTTCTTGCTACAGCCATGCGCTTGTTTTATAATTTATTTCAATGTAGCTCAAAAACATACATTGTTTGGAAATAAATCTGTCCTGCTTGTAATTGTTCAAAATCTTTTGATTTCGTTTACAAGCGGCTTCGGGTAAAAAGTTCTTCAGTTGGTTTTGGTCGGAAATAGTTTGTTAATTATTTAAACAATACAAATTGATATTTTAAAATAAATTTCAAAATCTTAGCGAATTATTAAATTTTTCCAAAATTTATACATACTCTACATGTTTTACAGGTTGTTGATGTCATATATTCATAATTCAAACTATCCAATATGGCCGACGTTTAGAAATATTTTCTTAAAAGAGTTATAAAAAAGAAAATTGATAAACATTTTATTAAAAATTATTAGGAACTAATTGAGATGATTTAATATCAATAATGTTGATACAAAAAATTTCAAATGGGTGATTTAATATGGCCGACTGTTATACAAATATCCTTGTAAAGAATCTTAAGTAAGGGAAATTTAAAAAAAATCATAAATTATTAGATTGTAATTGAGGAGACCTAACAAAAATAATTTTATAAATTTAAAATAGTGGATCCAATACGGCCGACTGTTTATACTAGTATAATTATATTTATATATTTCAATAAATTTTTTAAATTTTAATGAAAGGAAAAATGATAATTTATTTTGAACAAAAGAAAATATTTATTTTGGGACTTGAGTATTAATTATTTACACAGAATACATAAAATAGTTATTATATTTGGAATATGAATATTAATTAAATACATATTCTTCATCGAACAACAGTACTTGTACGGATGGTTTTGGACACCCAGTATAATATACCGCATATACATTTTCGTCTAAATATAAATTTTAACTAGTCAAGATACATGTTTTTACCGCGTGACAATGACTTATACCCTCTACTCGCCGTAGAAATTTATCAGTTTTTTTAAAAGTAATCTAACATTTAAAACATTAGAAACATTTTTTTCAACAAAACACCGTCAAAATAAACAATCATAACTTGAAGAATAAATCGTGAGAGTTTCACATTTTTGTCAGCAAAATGAAAGCTAAGGCAGCATTTTTACTAGTTTCATTTAAAACATTATTGAAACTCCAATTTCTATGCATACTGTTGTACTTATTTAAAGACCTTTTTCACTTAAAAATATAAATTTACAGTGTCTGTAGTATTACATTACTCTTTTATTTGAAATTAGTTTCATTAAATTGCATTATTTAGTTAAAAATGTATAACAAATTGAGTGCACACCGCACACGGCCGAGAGCCTGCCGCCCGGTAGGCTTGGCACCTCAGAGCGGTATTTTTTCGAGCTATAAACAAATTATTCTACAGCCCACATTTTTTATTTTAGAGAAATCTTTAAATAGGGTTTTTTACGTAAAATTTTTTTACTTTAGAAAAATGAAGTCGTTTTTGTCCAAAATATACATTTTAAATAATATTTGCAAAAAAAAAAAAACAACTATTTTGCAACTTAATTTCTTTATAAAAAATGTCCAACCACTTTTGGTGGAGAAGATTTTAAATATGTTTCTTTTTACGTTGGTATAATGTAATACCTAGGTAGTAAGTGCACAGTTTTCGCGTAGTTAAAATTGTACAAAATTCTATATGATTGTGGCCTTTGTCAACATATTTTTACCGAATTAGTTGAATTTATCATTTGCTTTGCATTAATTAGGGGATTTTCCTTAGTTCCAATTTTAAAACTTATTCTGAAGAGTGAGCATGAAATACAACTCACGATTCTTATATCGATCCTATTCACAAACGTTATCTAGATTGTGACCAATCAAATACTATCGCAAGAGTCAACAAATCGAACAAAGGCTAATTTATATTCCTATTCAATTCATTACATTCGCATGACTCATTGTACAGGGCCTGGCTTCTCCTGGAACAATTATATCATTTTGCTTGGTGAAGTTAAAAAAACAACAAAATAAATAATAGCAATCTTACAGTCAAATGACTCATCCAACAGAGCTTTTTGTAATGACTCACGTCCGATCTTGTAACTTGTTAGTAATAATTTACGTCATACTTGAGTATCGACAAAAACTTGGTAAATTGTCCCAGTATTTAGGCCTACTTTCATAGGTTTTCCCAACCGATCAAATAAAAATTTTCTTGCCTAATCAGTTAACGTTTTAATTTTATTGGGTACCTTTAAATGCTGTGTGACTTGTAAATGCGTATATTGTATTGAATCGTGCTTTATCTTCTCGATCTTTTTACGTTTTCATTTTATTGCAATCAATTTAAAATAAAATTGTTTTACTATAAGACTGTTTCACTTCACAAATGGCAGTTATGGCAGGTTACGATGTTCTTAAGATATATTTTTGAAGGACATTTTGCTTGCAAATGAACAATATTCCTATTTACTATTTTGAAATGAATACAATGAATGAAAGGGGTTTTGTCAGTTGTGTTAACTCTTAAAGCACTGTTTATAAGTTATTCCCATCTTAATGCTAAAGCATTTTCCCGTTAAGAAAAATGTCTATTATATTTTGTATATACTTCCGTTGATTGCATATAAATAAATGTTATGATATTCAAGTCAGATAAAAACGATATAATATTGTGTTGAAAATATACTGGGACAACTAAAATTCTTATCTAACAATGAAATAAATATTATTTGACCTATTGTTTTTTACATGCTTATTCTAATAAAAACTAATTAAAATGAAAATATTCTCTAGGTACTGGTTGAGAATATACCTATAAGAATTTAATTTTAAGATTAAAAAATGTGCCAAATTTAGAACAGGTCGTTTGGATAAATACAAACAAATTTAATCGAAATAAAAATAGTTTCCCTTGGTTTCGTAAGTTGTAATTTTTAATGAATGCGCCTTCTGTTTGATTGTCGGTACTTGGTACGATTTGTTGTCAGATATTAAAATGGTTATGTACTTATATAATCTGCAGCTTACTAATCGGCAATCTATGTATATTATTTGTATGATACAGATAAACGTATCGAACGAATTATACATCCCGGCAGTGCATCTGCTGCGTGCCGTGTGTATTCAAGGCTACGCTAAGACTCGTGACTAAAAACTGCAACAATACCTTGGTAGGCACCAACTGAGTGTTCAATAAATGTGGCACTATCTGTGCGTGATTGATCAAATCGAGACATTATTTGTGGGGAAACTGAGTTGCATAAATAATTACTTGTAATGTAACTGTATTGGATTTTGCTGCAGTGAATCGACATTTAGAAACCATACTTAAGAGTAGTACTAAATTTTAAAGTCTTTACTGTTCTATTTCTTTTCTTAAAGGGTCATTCATAACTCATTAATTTTAAAGACCTCGTGGAGGGTTTTCTTTTCTTTTACAGGGATTTTTGTCTTCGTGTTTTCACGAATAGTATGGATTTTTAAGACTGCTTCAGCGAGTGCCATATTCTTTAATTGTAAAGAGTGGATAATTATTAAGATGGTACTGAGGAATGTTTAAATTATTCACCAATGAAAGAGTTCTTGAAATGTTTATAATGTTAGTATAGATAATACAAAATATAACTCTATATGCTAAATTCATGATATATTATGTATTCTTATGTATATTTAGAAACCAGTAGTAAATATGTATTTTACCAAAACGATTGTATGTACAGTTTTTGTTTTCAAATGTTTAATGTAGATGATATTGTTTCAGTGAATGCACCAACCCCAGCTGAGAGACCATGGATACCCCTAGCAAGACCAAACAGGACTAAACCAACATGTAAGAATTATTTTATTAAATAACATTTCATCGAAATCTTATAGAATTTATTCAACTTTATGAAATCTATAAGTAACTTGATTTATTAGCGAATTTCCATAGACAAGATATTGCAGTGACTCTTATAATGAGACGTAAGCTCGGGAGAGATCAATGAAAACCGATCACGGCCCTCAGAACACTTGTTGGGGTGTCGTTAAAAGCTATATGGGTGTATATGTATGTGTTCGTACTCTAACGGCCGCATTTTACGCGTTTCGGGATCACTATGTTGAGCCAACATTTTCAAAATATCATGTGGGGTATGGTTTGGTAGGTACTTAGGTACGAGAAATCAGATTTTTATAATCAAATTGTCGTAACGCGAAAGGGTCACATGATTTGGTTCAAATTTGGTACACAAGTTGGTTCCCTCGGACGAGTTCGTTGGCAAAAATCCAACAACTGGAAGCAACAACGTTTTGAGATTTTTTTATAGAATGAAACTTTTAAAACGGTTTTATCTAAAAAAAAAATAATAATATAGGAGATCATTCTGCAAATTTTGTTTTTTACACTACCTTATAGCCCGTCTGGTTTCCCCAAAATTGATCAAAACATAAAATACCATAAAAATCCCCGGTTCAAATCCACGTGGGGCAGCAAGGTCGAAGTGCAAACTCGCAAAGTGGAGCGAAGCCGGGGCTGGTGGCTGAGGAGCAAACAAATTCTACTAATCTATTTCGTTCACGCAGGCAGATAATCAGCGCCTTTGTGAGAAGACCGATTTCCCAAATAGTTGGTTGAATCCCTAAAACATACAAGTTCGCTCAACTCAAGTCAGAGGTTCAGCTGTGTGATCGAATTATTATACTAGTTGCAATTTCAGTAAATTTGATTGTACTATATGATAATATTCAGGGACGTTACTACAAAACATTATTGGGGCGGGGCAAAATCTAAAATTTCCCAACTTTTGTGTGGGGGTTCCAAACGCGCAGAAGGGGGCTCTAGGTTATTTTGTGTGGAATAAATCTCAAGTGAAGATGGGCCCTGAAAGCTAATACCCGGATTTTTGTTGAAAAATGGACTGCTCTAAGTAGGGTTTTTAATTACGTGCTATATTACGTACTTTTTAATATTTTTTTAATTATTTTACAAGAGTTTTAACTTTTTTCATCACATTATTGAAAAACATTCCCCATATTTTCCCCACCATTTATTTTTCTCAAATATTTACCGCGAACTTTAAAATTTCCCCATTTTGGGAAAAAACTTAATCTGGCAACACTGGTCTGGCAGCCTGGAGCAGTGCATGGCATGTCAGTGTTGCCACAGTAACAAGGGTTGGAACTAAATTTCCCAGAACATCATTTAAAAGAAGACAATGTATTTATTTGGTACAGAAATATTTGGATTTGCCCAATATTTTTGGATTGTTATTTGTGAATGTTGGTAATTATCAACAAACATTTTCAAAACCCAAACCAAAAGTTTTAGTTTTTGAGGGGTTTTACGTGCAATTTAATCCGAAAATCTAAATTCCAACTTTTTTCAAAATCTCAAATTTCCCAACTTTTGGATTTAAGGATTATTGAGGGGGCAGCCCCCCCCCCCCCCCTATAGCGACTTCTGGATTATATTTTATTCAGAGCTATATTTAAAAATAAAGTTAGATACAGAGTTTGTATGTTGTATTTTTGTATTGATAATTTTACATCTAACGTTTAGTCATCTTTCTTACATAGATGATGTAGACCATGTAGACTGTCAAACAAGACTCAAGTCAAGCAGCTGCAACACTATTCCGTATTTCACTTAGTTTAATTCATTCGTTCCCAAAGTGTCTTGGAGGAAGAATTTTTTAGTAACTACAATGCTATTTAGTGTGTAAAAACTAAAAATAAAGAAGAAAGAACTGTTTTATTTTTTTATTTTGTAGGTGTCTGAAATTTTATATAGGTTCGAAGTTGGACCAAGGAAGAGTGAAAAATATTCACCTATCAGTCTATGCCGTACACAAAAACAAAAAATGTATTAATACTTTCTAAACAACTTAATATGTTTTTAAAGTGTAGAAAAGTTCTTAACTACTTATCATTTTAATCATGTTCCTTCTTAATATGTTTTGAATTAAACAAGGAGAATTCACCCAAGTAAAGAACTAAAATCTGAACAAAATTTCATTGGTTAGACTCCAAAGTCTGCAATCTTGATGATACACAAGCATCCATCTTATCAATATTTTGTGATGCTGTCAAATTTTATTCAGTTCATGCAAAATGTCCAACTTGCTGTCCACATGTAATGTTTTATTTTGGTAAAACACGACTTGATCATTGCTAGTTTAGTTTGATGACAAAACGTTAGACTTAGGCTGGCCTAACTTTGTGCGTTTAATTACAATGCATTCAACTAAAAAAGTGTGGACTGACAATGTGTGCATTATATATACATGGAGAATAATAATATACGTATTCATTAATATGTATTTATATATACATATTTTCTTATTTCATTTGTAAGTATAATTTATTGCAAAAAGTTTAAACATGTTTTGTTTGTTTGTTCAGGTCTGATGACAGTCATGTGCTACAATGTGTTATGTGATAAATATGCAACCAGACAAATGTATGGCTATTGTCCTTCATGGGCATTAGCTTGGGATTACAGAAAGAAAGCTATTCTGTCAGAGATCAGACACTACACTGCAGATATCATCAGCTTACAGGTAGGCCCTATCCCCACACTTAATTATAGCTATACAGTAGTAGATATTTTTGCATAATACTGTATTTTGAATCACAAAATATTCATCTGCTTTTCTTTGTTGAACTAACATTAGTTTAATCTTACTATTTTTAAATACATTTTAAACATGTGAAGATCCTGTTAGAACTATGCAAATATTTATATTTTGAAGCAATTCCACTTCAAAAGGATGTTATTTAAAATTTTCCTCCAAAATTTGTAAAATATTTCAGAAATGTGTCTATGGAAGATGAAAATTATGTGCTGTTAATATAATATTATCGTTCAATATCGTCAAGCTCATTATAAATGTTATGAAATATTAATACTTGCACTGTATAAAAGATTTACAAAGGAGACATGTTTAGAATTGTGATGCTTAATTAAGTCAGTTAATCTACAATAACCATCTGATTGATGATTTCTCCATACATGTGATTGATGAAGTTGAGGTCAATGATAGTCTTTATATCACATACCTCAAGAATAAAAGAACACTTTGTCAATTTATATTGTTGCCTTTTTTTTTACCAAACTGTTCTCTTTATCAGTTGTTTAGATCTTTTAAATTAATTGTATACAGTCAAACAAAAAGAAAAACACATTCGTGAAACAAACCATCAGTGTTCAATAAAATGTTTTTTTATTTTATTTCTAAGTCAAATTTGAAACATGTTTAGTAATTTTTTACCTGTTTAGTCGTGCTTCAAATTTTTCATTTTTCTTCTACTTATGTGAAAAATTTTATCATTTTTCAAACAATGGTTCTTATTTAAAAAAAATTATATTTAATACTTTTAAAAATCTGTTTAACTTATTTCTTTAGAATTGTGAATCATTAGTTTTATTTTATTTTTTGCAGGAAGTAGAGACAGATCAGTTCTACAAGTTCTTCTTGCCAGAGTTGAAACGTGATGGATATGATGGAATATTTTCTCCAAAATCTCGTGCCAAAACTATGGCGGAAAATGAGCGCAGATATGTAGACGGATGTGCCATATTTTATCGTGTATCAAAGTAAGTAGCTAATTATATATTTTTAACTCTGACTTTACAAATAAAGTAACCCTACTTTGTATTTTCTTTCTTTTAGATGTTAGTAGTTTACATAGAGATGTCAATTGGAGAAAAGTAAAAATAAACAAAATATGCATTCGGTAGCTTCTTTTTGGTTCAGAATGAAACATTACTTTAGTACTATGAAATAAATACAGGAAATTACAATAGTATTTTACCTGATTGTTAGTCCGTCTTGTGACTTCTTGAGTTGTCCTACTTACGACGAGTTTCGAGACCGTAGTCTCATTATCAGGTATAAAATATATTCATCACTGTTCAGGTCGTCATATACACACACACAAACACAAACACATTAAAAACACAAAGTACACAACACATAATTTTTAGTGCGATACGGATTGAGCCGGTTAGTGTACACCATCTTATCGTCTATGATACACTGAACTAAACTAAATAAAGCAGCCAGCCTACTTTGTATGGTGATTATTGACCTGTTCTATCTTTATAACCGAGGGCTGTATCATACAAGTCATTGGATTGAAATGACAGCTGATCATTTAATACGTTATCTGGGTTATGTCTGAATTCCCTGTAAATTTCGAATTCGTCGATGGCGTTCATTAGTCTCCCCTTTCCGCAATAATGAAGAGGTGTCAAGTTGGTGTCGAAATTTGTGTAGTTGTGGTTATGGTCTATCAGATGTTGAGCGTAATTTGACTTCATTTTACGTGTGTTATTGTGCGGCAGATGTTTTTTAAAGCGTTCTTTAAACGCTCTGCCTGTCTGTCCAATATAAAAGCGGTCACAGTCATTACAGTTTATTTTATATAGGCCTACACCTGACTTTCTTTCGGTTGGTGTCAACTGTTTATGTCGCAAAATTTGTTGAACGTTGTTGTTAGTTTGATACGTGATGTTGATTTTGTGTTTGGAATTTCCTTGTTCTTACGAGGGGTGGATTTCTTTCTCATATGTTTATGTAATAATTTGTCTATCATTGAACTATGGTAGCCGTTCTTTTGTGCTATATATTTTATGGTGTTTATTTCGTCATGAAAGTCCTGTTTATTTAACGGAATGTTGAGAAGGTGGTGGATGAAGCTGTTGTATGCAGTAAACTTTAGTACTGCTGACCACAAGATAATCAAAATACTTCAATACTTGTTGGAAGAATGTAAACAAAATTGTATTCAAGTACCCACGTTTTGGTTAGGTGGTTAAGTGAGACTAATTATGGAAGAAATCAATGAGTTAAGATCAGTTATTTTTTTACTGTTATCTCAGTTATTCTTTAATGATCAATAAAAGTAAAAATACTATCTTGTTCACCTTTAAGAGTTAACAATATTGTTAAACAGTTAGTTTTTCTATAAGCTTAAACATTTTAGAATTGTTAAGTGAAAAAACATTTTTGTAACTATAAAATGTGTTTAGAAATTCTCTAATTTTGTTTGTAAGAAAACAAAATGGACAAAGTGTTTTTAGACATATATACATTTATATGAGCTTTTTTCTATATCACCATAACTGGTCCTCAAAGTTCCTTTGTTTCTCCTAATTCAACCTTTTTATCTGAAGGATAAAATTAATTTAATTCCAATTAGGCCTATTAATAACTAAAACTGGAAAAAATAAATTGAATAAAGAACTGAAAGTCCAAAGTAATAAAAAAAGGGGGAAAAGGTACTACAGAAAAGGAATCCAGAATTTATAAAAACAAAGATAGCAAAATCAGTCAGGACTTATAAAGTCAACAAAAGTAGAAGGTTGCAGAAGGAAGTAGAGATTAATTGTCTTGAGCCTCCAGACATTCAAACATTGCAAGATCTGCATAACTTAAGGGTCAGCTCTAGCTGTCGGCCATGTTGGTTGACACTCCATAAGACCAACGTTAAATTAAAATCCATATTTTTCCTTTATTTTTGATCGGATAATTATGAACGATGTGTCATTTTAAAGCTATGGAAAATACGCATGCAAATGGCTTTTCCAAAATTAAGAAAACCGTTTTGTTTAATATTTATTAACAATTTAAAAAATTAATTTTTAATAATTTTTTATGTTGTCACTATTAGTTATAGCGAAAAAGTACCAAGCCATTTGCATGAAGAATTTCGTCCCCAAGAGTTTGGTATTTTTTTGAAAACGCTATTTGAACAATTGCGGGTTTTAAATGGATTTAGGCTGAGCAATGTCCGTGTAACCTACCGCCGCTATAGGGTGACTTTAAATATTTTTTTACGATGTAACTATTAATTATAGCGAAAAATTATCAAGCCATTCGGATGAAGAATTTTGTCCCCAAGAGTTTGGTATTTTTTTGAAAACGCTATTTGAACAATTTCGGGTTTTAAATGGATTTAGGATGAGCAATGTCCGCGTAACCTACCGCCGCTACGCTGGAGTCGCAGGTTGCTTTCTGTTTTACTAGAGCCGACCCTTAAATAACAATCTTGATTACTCCATCACTCCAGAATCCTTCCTTCCAACAATTATTCATGGCACATTCATTGGACACTGCAATCAGTTCCCTAGAATTATTGATCAGTTCAATGTTTATTTGATTGTTAATAAGAAAAGAGAAACAAATTGTTGTAACAAGGTAAATTGATTATTATTGGTTTTGACTGGTGAATGCCTGAAACAAGCTCAAAACTAGTAGTGATTAGTGATTCAATAAAGAGTTTCAGTGGAATATAACAGCATTTTCTTTCCTTTGTTGTTAAATTAATGATCAACCTCCATATTAAATTAAAGCCTTAAATTTTAAATGTTTATTTGATGTAGACTTTTCTGGTTCGCTAATTATTTTTTATTTTCATTTAATTTAACTTGATCTTGGTGCTCTTGCCTGAAAACTAAAGTTGGCAAGTTCGATTCCGACAGAGACTAACTTATTTTCATAAATTAACAATTAAAGAGATTGTTTTTCTTATACCAACAAAATAGTTTATGATATTTTAAATTTAACTTGGGGAAAAGTATCTATTTTTATGTTCAAGGAGTAATAATGAAGGGTTCATTTAAATTTAAAATTTATTATTGGTAATAAAATAGATAACCGTTATAAATTTGTATTTTTTCAAATTAGTTATTCTCATCAGTAGAGAATATGACAACAGAAAACATTTTGCACATTAATCTTAGAGAATATATTTTTTAATATGATAAGAAGATTCGTAGAGGCTTAACATCTTCATTTAATTTTGTGTTAACTAAAATACTAAATGATGCATGCTTAGTCTTTTTCTGATATAAGATTATGCAATATCCTCTATATCCTTGTAAATATTTAATTAATCAGTTGTATCATTTGTCTAGTTTCCATATTGCATGAGACAATGAGTAGAGAAGGTAATTTATATTCTGGCAGGTGCTTGGGTTGGTTCAAGGTCTCCCTCAAGTTATCTCTGCAAAATTTCATACTTCAGTAATATTATGTTTGGTTTATTTTTTCAGTGTCTTACTTTTTATCTAGACAACATTTAATTGTAATTGAAATTGTAATAATAACTACCACTTAACAATTTTTAGTACACCCAGTATGAGGACAGGTTTGTAATTAATATAATTAATTGTCATTTACTTGTACACTGTGTAAAACCTTTTTACCCGTCTCTAAAGGAGAGTATTGCCTTTATCAGCAATTGCATAATGTTTAGCTCTAATGATTGGACAGATAGAATACTAAACTACATTACCTTCAACTTGGTAATCCTAGGTTACAATTCTAGACCTTAACAAACAAAACCTAATAATAGTGTTAACTAACGTTTTCAAATTCAAGCACGTTTGATATTAGTTGCATTTTATAAGCATAAGTGTTACCAAAGGGCGCCTTATAATTATAGGCGTTGTATATAAAATAAAAATGCAAAAGTCAGTTATAATTGTAAATGAAATTAAATCGTTAGCGTATCATGTTTTGTCTTGGCACTAATAATTTATAATTAGTTAAATGTTTTAGTTAATAATACAAAAACTATAATTTATATGATATTTATTTATCCGGTTTTCTTTATTTCGATACCATTTATGTAATAGTATTTTTTTAAATATTATTTACAATTAGATTACTACTCTATTACTCAATTGGAGAAGAGTTGTCCTTCCTCCCTCAGTTAACATGGTTAGGTCTGCTCCTAATAGATATTTTAAAATAACTCACTCTAATAATATTAATAATTATAGGATTGATGATACGGCTGAGGATTCAATTAGACGAGGCAACGGAATTTTTTAAAGATGTTTATCTCATTTTCTATGTGAGGTATACAGAGCAGAAAAGATTTGTTGAAGGTTTTCTGTAAAGAGATAAATGCTGGAACAAGTGGTGTGGATTTACTTCAAATATGGTTTTGTGGTGGAAATTAGTATTGTTGAAATGTGTTGGTATTTGTCCTGGATAGAGGCAGGATGCTACAAAGACCTACAAGCCCAAGTTTAGGTGCAAGTCACCAATTGCTATATGGACACACTGTATTATCCACTGGGAAGCTCTAGCAATAGCCAACTGAACTCAGATTGTAATGCGGTTAGCGTAACTGTTACCTAAGTAATAAAATTGATCAAAAACACTCTTAAAAATACAAGGATTTTGAAGAAAAACTGTTGTGATATGGGAAGTGAATACTCAGCCTTTCGTACTACAGCTTTTCTTGAAGAAGGTACAGTAGAACCTCGATAGCAAGACTCTCGAGGGGATTTGGCCAACAGTCTTGTTATTGAGAGACTCTTTAGTTGAGGTTCTTACTATCAAGGTCATGTATGTTGACTAAAAATCGTACTATCAAGGTCAATGTTTTTTTTCTGAAACCCCTTTATAGCAAGTGCATTTTGAACCAACCCTCACTAGCACATTTTTAAAATGACATTTTATTATTATTGTACAGTAACAAAGTATGTACTGTAATGTAATTGGTTAGTGAATAAAAACTCACATTTAAAATATGTACAGTACATAGAAAAATATTATTGTTCATAGTACTGTACACTTAATTGAATAAACGAAAAATGAACATTAAATTACTGTAATATAAAAACTAAAAATAGAAAACTTATGAAAATATAAAAATTTATTTAATTTGAACTAAAAAGAACTAATTAACTATACATAAAATGTATGATATAAACATTTCGTAAAGTAGACGAAAATACAGCTAATGTTCAAGCTAATTTGTGGGCTTCAATGTTCAGGTTATCCTGAAGATGTACAAGACATGTTATGTATTAAAAAAGTAAATAATTTTTGTTTTGAGCTACTTACAAGGATGTAGTCCAAGGCACTAAAGCTCATTGATTGGTTTTATAACACTTTCACTCGTACTACATGTATCACATTTTTTCTCAAAAAAGCACTTCAAAACTCTGATAATATTACGGGCGTCCTTTGATGTCGAAGGCGGTCACTATATACTGGAAAGGATGAAGTGGTGCTATAAATGTTCCGATGTATAAAACGACTTACTACTGAGGTTTAACTCTTGCTATAAAGGTTCGGTTTCGCAAAAAGACATGCTATAGAGGGTTAGAGCTGTGATCTGTATTGGGACAAAAATCCGTGCTATTGAGGGTTTTAAAATAATAATAGTCGTCCTATAGAGGTATCTTTAACATTAAGTGTTATGGCAATCGCAGGGGGATTAGAACAAAACCACTTGTTATCGAGAAAGTTGTGTTATTGAGGGTCGTGTTAGCCAGTTTCTACTGTATTAGTAATTTTTAGGAAAACTAACTAAAAATCTTTTTAAAAGAGTAAGTACTTTTTAAATATCTCTGCAAAGGTGACACAAATGTAATCAAACTGTCAGACAAGGTTGAAGGTTTTGAAAAAAGAAACTATGGAAAAATACTGTTGCGAAAGGAGATTGTAAAACAAGATTTTCTTTACTCTATCAGTTTTTGATATTTCATGAATTGAAACAGGGGAGTAGAAGTATTTTTTTCTAACTCTCTTTCAGAGCTAAGGTTCTTCTTAAACAAATATATACCACTTGATGATCTGGAGAAATTTAGTTGAATCAATAGCACATTCAGTTAAAACTTAATCAAACTTAAGTGAAGAAGAAACAGAAGAACTTTTTGGTATTTCATCCGACTCTTCACTTCACAATCTCTGTCCGATGTCAACAGTGAATATAATAATTCGGCTGTAATAAAATCCAAATCGAGCTTACTGCCTAAGCTGTACAGGGCAAACTTTAATTTTAAAAAAATAACTGAGTTTCTCTTTCAAACTTAACCCCCAGTTACAAAGTCCTTGACAAGGAAAACAATCACATCCCTCTCATAGAAGAGCACAAGTGATCTTGTTATTATTATTGTTCCTACTTTCTTTTAGGATTTGGTACACTGACAGTGTACTAGTTTCTTTGTTAATATGAGTGATTTAAAATTTTATAATAATAATAGTACTGCTCAAATATGTTCCTATTATTGAAACTAAATGGTAAGGCACTACTAATTTATGTTGGTATTACAAATCTATTTTGCTTGGTATAGAGTTAGTTGGCTAATTAAAATTTTACAGTTATTATATTATTTGTGTTTTTTTAAACAGAATACAACACCCTCAAACTAAGACACAACACATTTTGTGTCAGTCCTGAGTTTAATTAAACTCAAATAAATAATAAAAGAATTATGATATGAATAATTTTTAATAAATATTAAATAGAACCAACATAAAACAATGCAATTTAAGGTTTTATACTGACAGATTTATGTGTTCAAAATACAATTTTTAAAACCTCTCTTCATCCTTTGTAATGTTCGTTATTTGAACAAAATCTATTTAGTTTTGTTTAAACAAAATTTAACTGGTTAAACTAACAGACACACTCTGAAATGTTTATCAAAATGAATTTAGATTAAAGCGAATGCAGATTGCAGTGGGGGTTCACATTCATAAATTCATTTACTAGAGACCATAGACTAATTTATTCAACATAGTTTGGTGAATGTGGAGTAGTGCTACGTTGCACTATTTATTTTGTTTGGTCTTATAAATTAAACTGGGATAAACCCCTGCGTGCTCTACACGCCAACATCATTGGAACCTTCTATACACATAATCATGTTATGTTTTCTTTATAATAAGGTGTAGGATTAATAATAACCCCAATTGAAGCTAAGATGGTAAATAATGTTAAATGTTCAAATAAAATTATTTCGTGTATTTTATAACAGCAGTTATACTTTGCGCAAAGATTCGTGGCGGCTGAGAGTTTAGGACGGGTCGGGTAGATGTCCCTACTCTTAATTAGCCCTCCCTCGGTCGCTCCGGGTTTGGTCATGAGTCACCTACTGGGCTTAAGGCACAGTCGGTACAATTTTTTGCATTTCGCCATAAAGTGTAAAAATAACGTCATTTTTGTAATCTGCATCAAATAACAAGAACATTAAGGCCAAACACGATATAATTGCGAAGCTATTAAGTATTCACTTTGTTTTAAAATAAAAGACAGTTTACAGAACAAGATTAAGAATATTTAGTAACTAAAGCTATTAAAAATTTTACATTGAACGTGTTTTTCGGATTTGCATAAGCTGAAGTCGACGACCTAAAAATTGTGTACCAATTTGCAATAGTAAGAAAGGCAATTTACTGTTTATGAATTAGTTAAATACGATGTTAATCAATTGATAAATAAGTTATATATTTTATCTACATATTATACACATTTAAAGACGCTTTAAACATACGCCTATTTAAAGAGCACTAGTCAAGCCACATATATTTGATAAAGGCCACATAAATAATCAGTTAATATACAATTGACTAGTAAATAGTCGAAATTAAGAATTATTTTTTACTTGTCACTTTATTTGATCAATAATTAGTCTGACAAATTACATGTGGCTAAACAGATTTTCTTCTTCATGGATATGGTTTCACCTTCAGCTCCTGTGAGAATCTGGATAACACTTTATGTACAAAATTTTAAATAGTTATAGTTTGTAAATAATCTTAAAAATATATCTTGTTCTGTAAACTGTCTTTTATTTTAAAACAAAGTGAATACCTAACAGCATCGCAATTATATCGTGTTTGGACTTAATGTTCTTGTTATTTGATGCAGATTACAAAAATTACGTTATTTTTACACTTTGTGGTGAAATGCAAAAAACTGTACCGACTGTGCCTTGAGCCCAGTAGGTGACTCATGACCATAACTCGGAGCGGCCGAGCGAGGGCTAATTAGGGGTAGGGACATCTACCCGACCGTCCTAAGCTCTCAGCCGCCACGAATCTTTGCGCAAGGTATA
Source organism: Philaenus spumarius (assembly GCA_018207615.1). Taxonomy (NCBI): domain Eukaryota; kingdom Metazoa; phylum Arthropoda; class Insecta; order Hemiptera; family Aphrophoridae; genus Philaenus; species Philaenus spumarius. The sequence continues at coordinate 478,757 of JAGFPH010000504.1, forward strand.
TTAAAAGGTTAAAAGAATCAGGAAGGCTCAGGCCTACACTTTAATAAAAACATAACCTAAAAGTTAGAAATACACATAATTGCTTCAAAGTGTGAAATCAGATGTGAATGGAAATATTAGAGCAAACATCTGTTTTATCTGTTATTGTATTCAATTGGTTGCTATGGAAATAAATGTGTTGGTTCATCAGTCTAGGCCTAACCTAAGATTTTTTCTGACTAAATTTACAAATATTGAAATAAAAAATGTTTTTATGAAAATGAGTTATAGCCTATGTTACTCAGGGATAGTGTAGATTTTTATCAGTAAAAATATTTCTTCAATCGGTTCAGTAGTTCCAGAGATTACCCCTTACATACAAACAAACAAATTTTACCTCTTTATAATATTAGTATAGATAACTAGTAAACCCCCGAGAAAAATCACAGGTAGATTAATTAGATACACATCAGAAATATATCATTAAAAAAACACTAAAAACAACAGACTTAAGA
>JAGFPH010000504.1:511070-523965 GCA_018207615.1 Philaenus spumarius
GTGATGTGATAAAAATATTGTATAGGCATTTAATTAGTTTGTTTAGTGAGAATAAATAAAACTTGTGGTGCAGTAGTGGCTGTAGTGCCAACCTAATATTCGTAACTTGACTGACAACGTACAATGGAGTGTATTAAGTGTACATAGAGTTGCCATAATATGGTAGTGTGGGAGAAAGAGGATATTTTAACTGGCTATCTGACCGGGGGGCTTTGGGGAGGAAAGAGGGTCTGGGGAATTTTGAAAATTAAGTACCTATTAAAAATACTACTTTAAATAAATTTTTTAAGAGGCGGTCGGAGTCGGCCGCGCGGTCCGCCTGCCCTTATGTCTTTTTAACATGGGACGAACTCTTAAATTATGTAATATTGGCTATGCGTGAAGATTGTAAATTAAAATAAAATGGTACAACCAAATAAAAAGTATTTACCAACACGTTAATGTAGAAAAATGTTGTATTTACTTTGTACCAACTCGAAAAACAGTGAAAACAAATTGTTATTTTCCCATAAGAAACACGTACATTTAGGGTGACTTTGTCGACGTTTTAAAATTGATGTACAAGCTAAATATAAATAATTATTCTATAAAAAGTACACTCATACTATTGCAATTGTCTCTATCATTTACTTTAGTAATTTTAACCGTGTTTACTATTTATACTAGGCATTTTAAAATATGTTAGCATTTGCAATGAAAAATACAGGCCGCAGTAGTTCGGCCGTAACCCTGCAGATAGGGTTGGCGTCGCTCGCCAATCTTCTATACATTTTCCCGCTCTCCAGTAGTACAGTGCAACCAATGCTCAATCCGTCAACTTGAAGATTTCGGTTGTTCTTGTATTCCAGTGATTTTATGCTATTACAATATTTGCATTTATATTTGTACAATATTTTTTACTGAAGTAAACAAAACTTATTGGCATGGCTACATGTTTGTTATCCTTACTATGCGTGTTTGAAACAGGCAACACCGGTAAAAATAACCTATTTTAAATTTTTACAGTTTCAAAAAATTTGTGACAGTAAATATTATAATCTTATAAGTCACAAGCAAACCATGTTGCAATATAAAAAACCAAGCTGGACAACTTTTTAAAATCATCAGTAATGAATTGAAATAAATATTGAATTTCTGTTTAAATATAATATTTACAACTAATGTTCAATTAGAGAACTCAAGATTTCAATATTTACTTATGAGAGGTAGGCTACTAATAATGTCAACGCGATTCTTATACATACGGGCGGACATACATTTTGTAAGCATTATCGCCATCTCATCATTTTCTATTACGGGTAAAGGCCAGGCAGTCTAGCTTGTGAACGCGTATAAACAAATAACAGTGTTCTTCACTTTATCGGCCGGCCTGTCTCTCGGTCTCCCTCCCCCTCTCTGATCGTACATAGGCCTAGTAACTTTTGGAATAAATTAATGATAAACAAACTACACATTTGCAAATTTGTTTTTGTAAATTATTAGTTCTCTTTATTTTGATTTCTACTGTGTTCTTTATTAACTAGAGTTAGACAAAATTGTATTACTTGGATTTTAACAACTGAAATGCATACGGTAAAGTATATATTGTAATATTTTCTATTTTTGGGTTGTAGGCTACATTTTTTATATTTTATATTCTAAACCTTTTTATCTCATGATATTACGGTATTAGATAAGGATTAAACATTTGCAAATTGTTTTTTATTTTTACATACCGTAATTTAATAAAATCTAAAATCTGTATGTATCTGTTTTCTGTTTAACCATCACAGCGAGTATTTTTATAATGTTATTGTTAATAGCCTCGTTGCATAATGAAATATATTTCTTAGTTGAGCTGTGATTGTTTTATGTTTTTAATTTTGGGGCCCTCAGTCAATGTCTTGCATATACCGTGAAAATAAAATAATATTTGTTTTAATTCTTCAAAAATGAAATTGAAGGTAAATTGAAATGAATATACATTACAGTAACCAAAAGTAAACGCTTGTTTTAGTAATACAGTGCAAATAGTCGGATTCTGAGAATAATGGTTACCGGAAAGGTCACATCCGTCTGAGGCAAGGAAATATATTTGACTACTGAAGAAGTAACACTTTTTGTCAAACACATAAGAAGCTTATATAAGCCTATATATATTTTTTTTCTTCAAAATATTTCGACAGTTTATTATATTCAGTTTAATTTATCTAATTAAATATGGAAAGAATAACACAATAAATTATATGTGATAACAAGATTGTGTTATATGACAGAAATTAAATGTAATTAATTATTAATAATATAGTAATAAATTAAACATAACCTGTATACAAGAATATACTGGTGCCGCAACGCCATTCCGATACTGCTTTTTATTATTGTTTTATTTTACGTTTTGTTTCAATAATACACTCCCTCAATCAAACTCATTCAACACTCGGTTCAGAATTTATTTATAAATCCAACATAATCTGTGTTCATATCAGTTCTATTGTTCACAATTATTATAACGTTCAACAAAAAACCAAGGCAATAAAGGGCCCCCCCCCCCCCGTTTTTCTACCCAGACCACCCGGTGATGTCTCCTTTTCGAATCATCACCCCCCAAATTCAAATCCTATTTACGCCACTGATGCGAGCAAACTACAATAAAGTCTCCCACATTGTCCCTCAGCTCGATATCAAAATAGGACAACAAGGGCTTGGCACCCTTTTGCCAGCCTCGTGGCACGTTTTTGAAACTAGAAAAGTTGTACAAGAATTGTATTTTGCAAAGAATAAAGCTGCAAATAAAACAATTATAATTTTATTCAAATCAATTGCTTGGAAAAACTATTCATGTTGGCAATAAGCATCATGTAACCATAAAGAGTGCCTATTTGCTTTTTGATTTTTTAAATAATAGAAGAACTCTACTTTGATGTGTTCAATAAAACATAATTATTTCACACAAAAAGATTAATTAATGTAAATGAATCGTTAAGATTATTGTAGTCTTATTATTATGTATATGCAATTCAATAGCACTCCACTGAATTTGAATAATATTATTTTGGAAATGTTTTAAAATTTAATAAAATAAAAAATTATGTTTTTAAATATGTGTATAACATAACTTACATGGTTTTGCGTGAAAGTTATTAAACACCCAATATTTTATGAAAAAGAACAACTTTTGAATTCGTTTTTTCCTTCCATACAAATGATATATTTTTTGATTGCGGGACCAAGTTATCATAGTTTGCACAGTTTAGTTTTTGTGTCAAGTAGGCGTGGCAAATCAAGTGGTTTTGTGTGACATAGCTTTATCCAAAACCCTACCACTTTTACTTATCCCGTTTGTTTGGAACCTTTGACAGTAATGGATGAAATTGACGTGCGTTTCATTGTTCGCCTGACAATTTTAAAGAAACACGACAAAAATAAAATACATCTTAAATGTAATAATATGAAATATTATACAGCAGCGGGGTAACAGCAGTGGTTCTAAGAAAGTTTTTGTGTGGCAAAAAAGAATCTTAAGAACTATAAAGAAAATTTTTCAGAAAGAGATAGTTGTTTACCCATATTTAAAGAATTTAAAATAATGACACTACCCAGTTTATATATATATTATTGTTTACTAGATGTTAAGGCGAATTTAAAGAACTGTACTTTCAGGCAAAAAATTCATAGTTACAATACTAGAAGGAAATATTGTATAGATGCAATGCATGTAAGACTTAAAAAAACTGACAACAGTATTCTATGTATGAAAATAAAACTTTTTAATAAATTGCCTGAGGAGGCTTGGACAACTGGATTAGGGAATTTTAAATTAATAAGAGTCAGTAGTTGGCTCAAACTGAAAGCTTTTTATTCCATCCAGGAGTATTTGATTTGTGACACTAGTTCATTAAGTTTTTAAATGTTCATTAAAATAGGTTGTCTTTTTGTAGTTGATTGTGGTTGTATATTTGTATTGATTTTGACTGTTTCTTATAGTAATTTTATTTTATTGTTATATTGATGTCACTTGAAAAAAGTGATGTGTTGGAAATTTTTCTTCAAATTTTGCTCATTTTGTTAAATTATTTTGACACTGTCTATTGTCATAAAAAATGTGCTTAATGACAATAAAAGATTTTGAATTTTGAATTTTTTTTGAATTTTGAAACATGATAAGGAAACAAATGCAATTTAGATATTTACTTGGGTCTGTAATATCCTAAGGGTTTTTGGAATTATAGTCAACCAGAAAAATAACAAATAATATGACTTTGGTATACACAAACTTTGAAAGCTGTAGCTGTAGGTATTGAAGAAATATTGCTAAAACATTGCTATTACAATTACAATATTTGCATTTATATTTGTACAATATTTTTTACTGAAGTAAACATGACTTATTGGTGTGGCAAAATGTTGTAAGAAGAGGCGAGCGGTACGGAGCAGGGTAGAAAGTGACCTTGACATCATACAAGCTGTCGCGTCATTATTTTGACTACCCCTCACTCGATTCACAGAAGGTCGTTGGCCTAAATTTCGTGGAACAAGCGACAACCTGGCTCCCTTTCATTCTGATTCAATGTCGATTGTACTTTGAACTGAATACATAGGCTACAGTTGATTCATTACAAATAGTATTTTTGTTTGGTTGGAGTATAAGTCCTGTTGTTATGGAGCTCGATTGGCGCCATTAAATAATATTCTTTATATGTCACACAATTAAAAAAAAGTAGTTATTATGTAATACTGTATATCTAAAGACAATATGACCTACTGGCGCATATTCATATTGCCCGTCAGTCGACATCAAGTTTGCTCTAGTCTATACGGTAATCTAAAAAAAATAATAACTAAAAGTTATTATAAGTCACCCAAGGCCATAAGTCAAACCGGTTTGCGATAATATAATAAAAAGCAAATAAAAAGAAGATAGAAAAAATAAGAAAATACAAAACGTTTAGTTTTTTTTAGTAGGCGTTTAACCCTCCAAGCGGCAATGTAAAATAGTTTTGAGTTTTTGCCACTTTCAAGCATATTTTCATAAATTCGTAAAAAATAGTAAATTAACTCTAATCCAAAAGTGTTTCGTGGCTTTTTTATAGGAAAAGGTCTAAAAGAATCGAAATGCCAGTAAAAAATTTATTGATATAAAATTATTAAAGTTATTAGCTCAGGAAGTAAAACATGTTCAGTAACGGAGGAAAAAATTCAACTTTAGGCCTACATAAAAAGAAGTAAACATTTTTTGTAATTCTTTAAAAAATATACAAAACATAAAATTGAAATGTATACTTGAAAATTTGATGTAACCATTTATATTGGTCTCAGATATTCTAGAATGTGTAACTTAAGGTTACAAAATGTAATAATAATATCTTCTTTATTTAATAGCCCCACGTTGGGAAAAAGTTTAAAAATAAAAAAAAATGTCTTAAATCAAAAATAAAAAACGCTATATGTGGATTATCTAATAACTACTGATATCTCTTCATCGCCTCCTTTACTTATTCACTTTAAAAAGAAAAATCGTCGCTTATATAATACTCAAAATCACCTATGTACCTCCTAGGCCCATTGCCTCACTTCTAAAATAGATCATCGCCCACCTTAACTCTCCATAACATCTTTCTCCAAGTCTCAACGTAGAACAATATTATTTTCCTCACCTTGCTTCAACTCACCTATAATTCACTATAATTCACCTTACTATAATTCACCTTATTATGATTCACCTTACCTAACTCCCATAATCTTAATAATAAAAAAAATAATAATCATAATATTTTCGATAATCCACATATAACCTCACTTATGCTTAGTCTGCATATATTTACTTGTAATTACTAATCACTCAAAAAATATTTACTAATTAGTTTAATTTTCTTAGGGGTGGGAACCTGGCTATAAAAGTAATGGCTAAACGGACATTCGTGGCTATATAAAGAAATTCAAGGCATTGCGGCAAGACAACAACTATTTACTCAAACATGATCATAAAATGGATATTTACAGCAATTAAGAAACATAAACATAGTGATACATATGTACAAACAAGTCAAGAAATTATTTACAATTATACAAAGTTTCCTGAACCATATCTTAAGTAATGACGCAATAGAAGTTAAATGAAGTTAGCTTTTTTATAAATTGAAAAATTTTAATACCTGCAGACTAAAATATGTCCAATGGCCATTTCTACTTACAGTTTCACTTGTTTTATTCGTCGCACTGTTCTTTACCTAGGATTTTTGTCGTAAATTCAATTCACTTCTCCAGCTTACCCCACGCTAGTCCCGCCAAAGCACATCGAAAAATTATCAGTCGAGAAACACTCAATTTCCTTGATCAATTTGATTTTCCATAATCACTCCAACTATACAGTATATCTACTTCACATTGAGACCAAACTTGTCACCATTTAACAAAGAAAATTACATTTTTCTTGCAATTACACACGCCGGCTTCATGCAGCATAAATGAACTATGTCGCCATCTTGATAAAAGTCCCTGCCACAAGTACGTTCCAATTCGTCCCAGTGAAAACCAGTACGTTCCATTACGTTCCGTATCTTTTGACATCTGTGTTCTTTCACATACACAGATTATTCCTCTCTCTCTCTTCCAATTGCTTCCATGATCACTGTACATACTATCATATTAAGTTCTCGATTCATATTAAATTGTGCTATGTACTGTTATTATATTCTTTTTTATTTATTTATTTATCGAACTGTTTATAATCTTAAATACCGCTTCACATTGTTCGCTTATAACGCACTACTTTTTGAAACAAAGTTTCTGTACAATTTTCACTTTTTACACACGCTCATATATTAATATGTTTTTTAAGTCTGCTTTTACATTACCTACTTTTACAGTCTGCTTTTATGTTTTATTATTTGTTTATAAAAGAAAGAATGATTCTACTGTAATTACTTTGCGTCATTAAGAAATGTAATTATATGAAAATTAAAATGATTAATATTATTTAGTATTGCGTCATTATTCATTTAGACCAAATCTCTGTTCCTTTAGTCACTATAGGAAACAGCTGACTCATTTCTTACTTTACTATTTTCTCTGTGACATGGACGTAAGTGTTACAGATACCCCCTGTTCATGAAAGAAATTCAAGGAATTTGCTTTCATGAACACCAAAAACACCACAGTCCATGTAACAGAGAAGAAAAAAAAAAAAATTTTCTTCCTCCCTTTTTTTTTTTTTTTTTTTTTTTAAATTTCAAAGAAATTTGGTCTTTACATTATTCAAAAACTTTAAAATTATTCTTATTCCAAAATACTTCATTCATCAATGTTTACTTTCACTTAACTATTAGTTGCCACAAAAAATTCAAAAAATCCAAAAAATCAAAAAATTCAAAAACTCAAAAAATCAAAATAATCAAATATTAAAATTAGATATCACAATTTAAACAACATTAAAAATTAGTTACACACAAAAATTAAGTTTCACAATTAATTATTACAATCAACATTACTGAAAAAATCAAGTTTACATATCATTATTCATTATCAAGATTATCAATCAAATTATACATCATTGTAATCATTCAAATATTAGAGTTTTTTTTTTTTTTTTATTATTGTCCATCTCTCAACATATTATCAGGCTCAATATTCTGCAAATTAACATTATACATCAATTGCAAATCAAAGTTCACTCATTGATCCAATCCTACACATTATAAATTACCTTGGCAACAAATAAAATTCACCTATTTTCATCTCCAACCTGTGGCAACTCTACACTCAATCACACTCAGTTAACACATTTTAAATAATCATTCACACCACAAATCAAATTCTTCACAATATTCAAAATTTACATTTACATTTACATACATTCACACCAATTCAACACATCACCTACATATCAAATTGTGAATAAGACCTCTAAAAATGGCAATGACCCCCCTTCAGACAACGTATATGGATAATTCCATGAGAGTGCAACTACCTGACAAGAATGTAAAGAATAAAAAATATAAAATATTCAACGGCGCATGTGTATGTACATAAAAACAAGTTTGTGATGGTGTGCGTCAGCAAACACCATCCTTATAACTATGGAGAAAAATCAATATAAATATAAAATTGAAATTTGAAAAAATATTTACTTTGTTTCATTTTCCTTTTCCTCATACATATCTCCCATCATTCACTCCTTAATTAACCCCCATCAAGCTCCCAAACATTTCGTTGAAGGTCACAGCATTGCCATACATTGTCTGTATCCAATGTATAACCCCCTACAACATTTCATTAAAATGAATTTAAAATTAGTGAAAACAAATCTAAAATCTTTAGTTTGCCACTCCCCGTTGAAATTTTCATGCTCGCCTCATTCGCGCTACAAGTTATTATACATTTCAAGTTTATATTTTTTATAAATTATTAAAAACAAATGAACAAAAAACAAAAAACTATATACAAGAGAGATCGAACACCAATCAGGTAAGAAACTTTTTTCTTTTTCTTGTAGGCCTCTTAATTACAAGTAGGCCTATCCTACGTTTTATTAATTTTATTATTTTGTCCATCTTATTATTGACTCTTCTAAAAATTTTGCTCCTGTTCATTTTTTGTTTTTTGTCTACTTTCAAACTTTTCTTTATCATTTCAAAATATTTACCTAACATTATTTTTACTCTTAAATTCTCCTGCTTATCTTGCGACCAAAACCTATTAAGAAATGCAATTTTAAATTCTCCAAAATTCTTCCATTCCTTTTCATGAACATCAAACCAAATCGCAGCTTCTTCTCTAAAATATTTTCTCATCATGACAGATTTTAACTCCCACTTACTATCCCTACATTGATTAAATATTTCTAATGCTTTTATAAACGTCTTAGGATGTGGTTCCCTTTTTTCATTGAAAAATTCTGGTATAACCGTTTCATTTCTTGCATCACCAATCATAACTACTGAATTGCTGTCTAGCCTACTTTCCATATCACTCTTAAATTCTTCTAAGTTATTATTTACACTCTTAAATTTAGAATTAATTTTGTCAGTAAAGTCGATTTCCAAATCTTTTGTTTTTTGTTTCACCTGTTCTACTTCTATATCCACCAATGTAAATTTATCATCCATTTTCCGTTCTATTTTAATTAAATTACTCTCAACCTTGCTTTCAATTTCAAAACATTTATTTTCCACTATCTCTACTTTATTAGTCACATTCTGGTTCACTTCTGTTAACTTATTTTCAAAAGATTTGGAAATATCATTCACTTTATTATCTATTGACTCTATTTTTACATCTAGGCTTTTACAAATTTCATTGAATCTCAAGTCATTTTCTACTTTTAAGTCTTGCATCTCTATTTTGAGGTTGTCTAATTTAGAGTTTAAATTGTCATTATTTGCTTTTATTTCTGTTCTTAAATTATCATTGTTTACTTTATTATCTGCAAAATTTTTGTTCATTTGTTCGTTCATCTGTTTCATGAAACACATAAGTGCTTCTATTTCACTAGACCTACCATTTATGTTTTCTTCCAACCTAACCTCACTTACTCTCTCACTATCTTTCATGGTCTCTTTCATTTCTAACTCCTCTATCCTACCTTGTGCACTCTCATTTACGGATTGATCCAATTCTAAACCTGAATCATTCAGGCCTAACTCTTCTACCCTATTTGCCATATTTTAAAATTTATTTCAACAATTTGAAATTCAGTTGCCTGCCACAACGCCTCAAAAATCTCCAAAATTGCCACGACATCCATCTAGCCTTCGTTTAATAGCCCCCGAGTTGGACGCCATTTTGTAACTTAAGGTTACAAAATGTAATAATAATATCTTCTTTATTTAATAGCCCCACGTTGGGAAAAAGTTTAAAAATAAAAAAAAATGTCTTAAATCAAAAATAAAAAACGCTATATGTGGATTATCTAATAACTACTGATATCTCTTCATCGCCTCCTTTACTTATTCACTTTAAAAAGAAAAATCGTCGCTTATATAATACTCAAAATCACCTATGTACCTCCTAGGCCCATTGCCTCACTTCTAAAATAGATCATCGCCCACCTTAACTCTCCATAACATCTTTCTCCAAGTCTCAACGTAGAACAATATTATTTTCCTCACCTTGCTTCAACTCACCTTACTATAATTCACCTTACTATAATTCACCTTATTATGATTCACCTTACCTAACTCCCATAATCTTAATAATAAAAAAAATAATAATCATAATATTTTCGATAATCCACATATAACCTCACTTATGCTTAGTCTGCATATATTTACTTGTAATTACTAATCACTCAAAAAATATTTACTAATTAGTTTAATTTTCTTAGGGGTGGGAACCTGGCTATAAAAGTAATGGCTAAACGGACATTCGTGGCTATATAAAGAAATTCAAGGCATTGCGGCAAGACAACAACTATTTACTCAAACATGATCATAAAATGGATATTTACAGCAATTAAGAAACATAAACATAGTGATACATATGTACAAACAAGTCAAGAAATTATTTACAATTATACAAAGTTTCCTGAACCATATCTTAAGTAATGACGCAATAGAAGTTAAATGAAGTTAGCTTTTTTATAAATTGAAAAATTTTAATACCTGCAGACTAAAATATGTCCAATGGCCATTTCTACTTACAGTTTCACTTGTTTTATTCGTCGCACTGTTCTTTACCTAGGATTTTTGTCGTAAATTCAATTCACTTCTCCAGCTTACCCCACGCTAGTCCCGCCAAAGCACATCGAAAAATTATCAGTCGAGAAACACTCAATTTCCTTGATCAATTTGATTTTCCATAATCACTCCAACTATACAGTATATCTACTTCACATTGAGACCAAACTTGTCACCATTTAACAAAGAAAATTACATTTTTCTTGCAATTACACACGCCGGCTTCATGCAGCATAAATGAACTATGTCGCCATCTTGATAAAAGTCCCTGCCACAAGTACGTTCCAATTCGTCCCAGTGAAAACCAGTACGTTCCATTACGTTCCGTATCTTTTGACATCTGTGTTCTTTCACATACACAGATTATTCCTCTCTCTCTCTTCCAATTGCTTCCATGATCACTGTACATACTATCATATTAAGTTCTCGATTCATATTAAATTGTGCTATGTACTGTTATTATATTCTTTTTTATTTATTTATTTATCGAACTGTTTATAATCTTAAATACCGCTTCACATTGTTCGCTTATAACGCACTACTTTTTGAAACAAAGTTTCTGTACAATTTTCACTTTTTACACACGCTCATATATTAATATGTTTTTTAAGTCTGCTTTTACATTACCTACTTTTACAGTCTGCTTTTATGTTTTATTATTTGTTTATAAAAGAAAGAATGATTCTACTGTAATTACTTTGCGTCATTAAGAAATGTAATTATATGAAAATTAAAATGATTAATATTATTTAGTATTGCGTCATTATTCATTTAGACCAAATCTCTGTTCCTTTAGTCACTATAGGAAACAGCTGACTCATTTCTTACTTTACTATTTTCTCTGTGACATGGACGTAAGTGTTACAAATGAAACAAATTGTCTAAACGTGTGACATATTTCACCAAAAATAATGTAAATAAAGTTATATAACACTGTAAAATAAGGTTTATAATTTATTTCAAGATAGAAAAAAGTTTTGTAATTTAGGTCTAAATAGAAGTGCATAAAAATAAATATCAATTTAAATAAAAAATCAGAAAACACATGTTTTTATGTTCCTGCGACAAGAAACGCTACTAAAACAGGCTTTTTTTTGAAAACGGAATTCCGAATATATAGTTTATTAAAATCGAATTAATTTATATCAAATTGTAGAGAACAAAAAATCATAGAACTGAACTGTATATTTGAATTTTTAGGTAGCTGGCTGGCCCGACTGCCAACTTACTGTATGCAGAGTATAATAATGTCAACGCGATTCTTATTGACGAACCTAAATTTTGTAAGCATTCTCCCCCTCCTATCATTTTCCTATCCTATTACGGCTGAAGGCCAGGCAGTCGAGGGTTGTGCTACCTCACTTTGTGCAGGCAGCGCTCCAAGCAGTGATACGGACAAACTTGTAGAGAGCGACTCTGGTGCTTACTTTGGAAACTAAAAGGCAGTTTTCATATCAAGTCCTGCCGCCTCTTAACATACAAAATTCATATAGAATTAAATAATTTGCTATTGTTATGCCTACATTTCCAAAATTTAGGGGATTTAAATAAATATATATATATATATTTAAGGTTATAGATCACTTAGTAGGAAATGTTTTTATTATTTGTTGTTATATTTAATTTGCAAATCACACAAAACATGTGTTTTAGTAATAAAATATAAATGTAAAAACACCACAAAATGTAAGCTGAAAAGTATATATTGTCAAAAGCAGTATCATAAGTTAATTCATCAAAAGGACCAATCATCTCACCAGAAAAATGTTAGTATCAGTTTACTTTTAACTCAGCTTTTATTTTAATGTAGGCCTACAACAGTTTTAAACTGCTCATTGATTGATTGTTAGGTAACGGGGTAAAGGAAAAGAGATCTTTCAAAGATGTTTTACCACTCAGACAAATGTTTCTTTAAATTTTATGTAACACATTATAAAACGTAATTATTTAAAATATCAACTGTTTTGCTGGTACAGGAGAAATGTTAATTTTAAATAAACCTTATTATTAACAATAATTATTATAGGCCCAATATGACTTGTTTTAACAAACCTTATCTAAAAATCAGCATAGAAATTAATTATAAATTAAATCCGCTGTTATGGAAATCCATTTATCAACACAGAAAATCTTTCACCAGTATATTAAATTGTCAAATTAGCTCTTTTAATTAATTACTATATACTTTTGCTTTTAAATTATTTGAATATTTTAATACATTCCCCTGAACAAAGACTTTG
>JAGFPH010000504.1:540778-550851 GCA_018207615.1 Philaenus spumarius
CTCTCCCAATAAGAAGTGCTATGTAGTATATTCGCGTTGCGTACATACATATATATATATATAATACATACTATATCTCGAGTGGTAACGGTCGCGAATTCAATGCTTTTTCCCCAAGCAAAAAGTGCCCAACGCCGCTAAAGAAGTTTTCACTTCAAAAATCCTTTTATATAATACGTGAAGCAGTTTTTTTGTGAACACAACTCCTACCTTATTTTTGGACCAAATTTAATGTTTGAGTTGTTAAAAAATTCGTCTCATTTCGAAGTTTTGCAATAAGGTTTCAGATGTAAAAATTCTTATCCTTAATGGCGTGAGCTAATCTCAAAGGTCGGGTTTTCCCCACAAAATTAACATGGAACGAATTTAAAACCATTTCTATACAAACAGCTGTTTATAATAAGAACAAACTAATCCAGCTGCTTTCTTGGATGTAAATAATGATGTTTATAGTAATAATAATAATAATGTTTATAATAATAATTTAAAAACCATTTCTTTACAAAACAGCAGTTTATAATAAGAAACAAACTAATCCAGCTGCTTTCGTGGATGTACATAATGATGTTTATAAATAGTAAACATCATAATTTTAGGTTAGGCTTAGACTGTTGAAACAACTTCTTGAATGTATTAATTTACATTCCTTACCATAGCAACCAATTGAATAAAATAACAGATAAAACAATTGATTCGGATATCCAGATTTTAATACAAAATAACATTTTAAGTTAGGCCTATACTGAACCAACACATGATTCAACAGACACAAACCAATAAAAACTTGTGTTAAGGAATTTTAAAAGAAGAAAAAACTATGATACATCCTAATTAAAAATAAATAAGACATATAGTAGGCATATTTATTGATAATACACGGTAATAATTGATAGTGAGTAACTTTTTGGTTATGTTTTTGACCTGAGCCTTACTGGTTCTTTTAATCTTTATTATAACTGTTATAAAATATACGACATAATTTGATTTAAACATTTAACATTATTTACCACCTTAGTGGTTATTTTGATTATTAATCCTACACTTTTATTATAAATAAAACATAACATATGTTTTAGGTTCCATCGGGGGTTGGCGTGCGGAGCATGCAGGGGTCTCCCCTGTCCCCTAGTGTTATTTAGTTGCAATAATGTTTCAGCTTGGTAAAACATTCTGAATAATTTAGTTCCATTCACTTACATAAGAGATAAAATAAAGATAATGTTTTAAATAAATAAGTTAATATCAAACAAGGTATAACAAAAATGTGTTATTATTAAGTAAGGTATATTTGTAGTGCTATCAACTCAGTGGACATGGAGGAGAAGATGTTCATGACCCTCCCCTACCCTTCCCCTAATTTTTTACATAGAGAATGTTCCACAAATTTCTTCTGGCATTCTCTGAAATTTTTCCCGGAGTGAAAACAAAGATTAAGTTCATGAAACACAAGTCCAGAAACGCTTTTTTACAGCATTTTATTTTATAAAAAACTTAATAATTTTATAAATAGATAAGATATTGAGTTCTGAATTTTTTTACATACATTTGTAATGTAACAGTTTACATTTGAACCAAAAACAAAGACTTAGTTTCAAATATTTTTTAAAATAGCGGCAGTATACATTTTTTAACATTACATACAATGAAAACCATGGAAACAATAAAATAGGCCTATGTTTATTTTTTATAATTGTTTACTGTAACTAAAAAATACCCAAGTTATCGACAAAAATTAAAAACTTAACAATTTTTTTTGTTTGTAGTCTATTCTTGGATGTTGTAGACAATTACCAAGACATTTTTGTTTTGCATTAATTATTTTCATGAACTATTTCTTTGTTTTCACGTGAAGAATTAGCTCTAAGAGTATAGACTTACCAGAAGAATTTTTTGAAACAACCTATTGTATAATGTACTGTAGGTTTGATTATAAACTTCAAATTTATCATAGATATGCGCGTAAACAGCAATTTTTACACATTTTATTATAACTAAACAAGACTGCAGGCAAGAGTTCTTATCAAGTCTGATCTATTTATGTTATTTAATTTTTGTATGTGTCTGTATTTTTTGATAAGTGTATTGTCTTAACATGCAATATTGCAAGTAAACTTATTCTTACATATAAATAAAAAGCTTAGTTATATGGTTTCTCAAAAATTTGTTCTGATAGATTTTAATATAAAAATTACTCAACTTTTAATTTAAACTAGAGTTGAAAATGCAAACATTCACGTTCACGAAAATATCTTCTACATACAGCATGATAAATAAAATTGATCCTGTGTCAATTTAAATAGTTAATTAAATTTAATTATTTAAATACGTTTAATTTAAATTATTTACCTGTTATAAAAAAGAGCAATGGTAGATAAATAAGTGTCCCCATTCTGTAACACTATGTTCTTCACAAGTGTCAACTCCAAGAAACAATGACAACACTGTGTTTAGGATGTGGTTTATATATAGCTTCTTTTAATTTGCATGCATAGTCTCTTAACGATCTGACTACTGATTAGCCTGTATTGAATTAAACATACTAAAATTAAAAGTGACAAAATGGCTGAAATAGACATTAGAGCCACAGAAAGTAGAGACTATTTTTATTTAAAACTACAAAAGTATTGTTGGTTGACCTCTTCTTTTAAAGATGTAGTAGTAAGATACGTTGAACTGGCCTGATTTTACTTTTGTGTAATTTGAATAACGTCAACTTACTTTGAAATGTAACAGATGTTTTGAAGGTGACATTCTAAACAAGGTCATCTAATTAGATTCCATTTTCTATAGCAATCAGTGTGATTTGTTTATTTTTACAGTTTTTGTAGTTCCTAGCACTGACAAATTACAAAAACATTTTAAATCATCAAAAGTTGAAGAAAAAATGTACTGTTATTTTTGTTTGGATGCATTAGTTATAAATCCAAAGTTAAATAGGTAAATTAAACATTTTCCAATTTTTTATTTGAACTAGTCCAAATTTAATTCATTTTCAATTTTATGAAAATTGATCGGACATAACTTAACTATTAACCTTCTTTCAGTTCTTTTGACATTTACACCATCCGATAGGGAATCAAGAAGGCTACAATAAAGATGTTTTGACATTAAAAAAAAGTACTGTTTTTGGGTAATTAGGTTTTAAATATTCACAACCGCCAGTTTTAAACTCATGATTAGATATTATCACTTATTTTTCTTAAAATAGATCATTGATAGGTTAAAGTTCATGCTACTTTTGAACTTAACTAGTGACACCGTACTCTAGATATGAATTATTTTGTAACAGAAATAAAATAGCCGATATCTGGAAAACTAAGCGTTTCTGGAAAAAATGCTATTCTCGATTGACTCTTTATTTTGACCCATAGAAACATTTGCTAAAGTTTGGCACTTTACTTATGGGACACCCTGCAATATAATAATATGGTAAAAAAAATAAAGGAAAATGATGAGTATCAAAACTTTAATAATAACAAAATAGGGTAAGGCAGGGTAAGATGACGAGGTTATGCTTCTACAATTATTTCTGAGTACTGTAAATTGTAGCATTTAAATTCGTGTTGGAAGCACATCGGTAGTTTGGTCTGATCAACTATACTTTATTATTATTACCTTAACTGAAGTAGGTAGCCTTCAGTTTTTCAGTTTGGCCCAAAACTACCCAAACAACAAGAATGTTTACAATCAACCCTACTCACCGGCGCTGACAGAGAATAACTTCCCAGCGCTACGTCACGCGAAGAACGATGTGTATGTCACTTGCCCGATCATGTCAGGAAATGACTCAAAAAGTTTATCAGGAATTAATATACAGGGTGTCCCCGAACTCTCTGGACCCCTTTTGTGGATATTATGTTTCTGGGATCCAGACAAACACATTTCACAATATAAACATTGGTCTACGGTACTTATTTTTTCATCTGTCTGTGTGTGTTTTTTATAAAATACTTAATATTTTTGGAAGTAGAAAAGATATTGAGCTCAAACTTTGTATATGTATTTGCTGCGTAACCTTTTATCACTGTAACAAAAATTAGAACATTATTTTAAATGTTTTTAAAATGGCGGCCGTTTATAATTTTTAATATCAAATATCTCAAAATATCCATTTCACTTTCCACTGGTGTCTGATTACTAGGGATTTTATATGACCCCAAATATAACATTTAAATAATCATAGACAACATTACCAAAATGAGCTGGACCTCTGTCATGCTGAAACCACATTCGATGTCTAATATGCAGTGGCTCACTTTCTAGCAACTCAGAGAGGATGTCCCTGAGAAAGACAAGATATACAGGGGAGTTAAGTCGGTTAAGAATAATGTAGGGTCCTATTACTAAATCTCCAATAATACCTGCCCAAACATTCACAGCAAACTTCTCTTGATATCCTCTAATAATAGTAGCATTAGGATTGCCTGCAGCCCAAACATGTGATGTCTAAGAATTGAAGATCCCCTCTCTGGTGAAACTAGCTTCATCTGTAAATAAAACCTTCTCCAGAAAACGTGGGACCTCAACATCTTTATTCAAAATCCAGCGACAACACTCCACCCGCCAAGGATAATCTTGAGGATTTAAATTCTGCACTTTTTGTAGTTTGTATGGATGAAGTCCTTCACCATTTAAAACTTTCCACACACTGTACTCTTACCACAGCTTAATTCCCATGCTACTGCTCTAGTGCTCATTGATGGGTTATCTTCAAACAACTGTAACACATTTTCTTCATACTGGACATTACGAACTTGCCTGTCACGATCCCTATCAACCATGTTACATTTAACTGAGCCAGTTTCCCTTAACCTATTGTGGACAGCAATAAAAGTTTTGAAATTTGGAAGCTGTCTGTTCAGGAAATTTTCACGATACAACCTCCGTGCTTCTTTTAAATTGCCTCTTGCCATTCCATAAAAGTAATGAATATCACAATATTCCTCAAATGTAAAGTTATCCAAGTTTTGCACTAATATTATTTACTACAAAGTAAGAGAACAAAACAAATAATACAAATTAATAACGCACAACAGCCAATTTTTACTTCTCTTCTTTCAAAAATGCATTACTAAGAAACGGCTGATTCATTGTTAACCTGAAAAAGACAGAAAACAGATTATTGTTAACAGCTGCAGCAAATAACTTATTATTATAGCTTATAATAACCTTAAAATATTTTATTTCTAGAGTAATTCTGGGTATTGTTGACAACTACCAAGAAATACATTTTTCCTCTTTTTGTCAATATCTCCGTTATCCTATGAGCTACAGAAGAAATAAAAAAAAACATTGTGTTTGTCATTAAAAAAGTAAACTTTTTTGTCTCTTGTAATTTTTTTGTAAAGTTAGCGGTTTTTAGATATTAAAAATTATAAACGGCCGCCATTTTGAAAATATTTAATATAATGTTTTAATTTTTGGTACAGTGATAAAAGGTTACACAGTAAATAGATATACAAAGGTTGAGCTCAATATCTCTTCTCATTCCTAAAATATAAAGTAATTTGTAAAAAATACATATAGACAGACAGACGAAAAAATAAGCACCGTAGACCCATGTTTATATTGTGAAATATGTTTGTCTGAATCCCAGAAACATATCCACAAAAGGGGTCCAGAGAGTTCGGGGAAACCCTGTATATTAGTATACACATTCCCACAGTTAGTATATTAACTAACTGTAGTCCAGTCAATGAATGCTTTGTACAAAGCATGGAGTATGAGATAATTTTTGACTTCAGGACTTTGTTAGGAATAGCTAGGTGGTAAACATACTAAAAGTCACCGCCCCTAAGAGGTGAGCTAAGAACGGGAGGGGTGGAAAGGTCCCATTTTTGGGTTTTTATTTATATCTCAGAAACGGTGCACTTGAGAAAATAATGTTTCCAATAAACTTGAAAGCTAATTAAATTTACTATTAAATTATTCCTTTACATAATTGTCTAATTCCCAACGGTTTTAGAGATATACGTTATTGAAAATCGATCATTTTAAAAAAAAAATCGTTTTTACCTCATTCTTTTTGTCAAACATTTGCTTCTAGTGCCTCCCACGATTGTTTCTCAGAAAAATTGTCACAAATGAAGTAGTAGATGATTAAATAAAATTTCTTTCAATTAGATAAACACTTTTACCAATTTATTTTCAACCGATCAAAAGTTATCGAAATTCTAACATATATGCTCAATTTCGATGTTCCTCTAAAAATGAGTATGTTGAGAGCATGTTGCGTTTTAACTGCTGTAACTTGCTATCATGATGAATAACAACACTTTAACAATGAAAATAAGGTAATTTCAATTAAAACACAACGCTTTTTTATAATTATAACTTTTATTATATTATTACGAATCATATAATCGAAATATTTACATGTACATCAAAAATCAAATCAAGGTCACCGGAACCTAAGGCTCGGTAATAGATAACAAAGGCCAGCCACCTGGCTTCTTCCAAAAGACAGAGGGGATGGGGATCTCTCTCACTTCCTTATTCTTTATCTTCAGTTCACTTCAAACGTTCGTTAAGCGTTTTAGAGACAGTTTTTGTGTCGGTGTTATGCATCGGTTTTCGAGAATTTTTTAATTTACGCACGTAGTGCACACAATGGCTACTCAGTGTTTTGTGTGTGATGAAACAATCAATGGACTGGGTGATGGTGTTTCCACAGTGACAAAAAAAAAGAAGGAATTATCACTCGTCAAAGCAAGTAGAGAAAGGTGAGATGGCAATATCTCCTCTTTAGAGAGTTTGGCCACCCTTTTTATTCATATTGAATGTCAAAAAAATTCCAGCTAGACATGATCAATGGGAAGATGAAGTGATGGGTAGTCTTTCCTCCTTAATTGATTTAGTTGCGGAGAATGCACCGATACCTTATGCGTGAGTATCACGATGAATGTCGGTTGGACTTTGTGTGGCCGTTATACCAGAAACCCTAAATATCCATGAATGATACCTATTTTCTCGCTGCTGGACACTTGCCGTGTGCCAAGTCTTGCCACTTATATGTCCAGGATATGGAAAGTCTCTTTACTCTATTGACACTAGAGGAGTATGAGAAGTTTGCGAAAAAAGGCTACTTCACTATGAGAAGGAATGACCGGTTCTGGTCTGACATGTGGTCAGACATGACTATCGAGACAACCTTGATGCGGTCATTCATAAGCCGAGGTGGCATGTCCCGTGATAGAAGTACAGTATAAAAGATAGAGCTCTCAGTAAATGGGTAATTAGTATGACTGCAATATATGTGCTTCACTTGAAGAATATTGTGGTGTCCTGATTTCATCAAGTAAGCAGCACAATGATTGGAGAAGTTTTCACCAAAGTCGAGACGCAAGTGACATTGGAAAGCTTACACAATGGTTAATGGATAATCACCCTCCTTTCTGAGTACCGAGAAAATCATGTCAAAAGTGACAGGAGTCGTGGGAGATGATACAAACTTATGTCATGATGCAGTTACAATTGGCAAAAGAGCAATGGCAAAAATGGAAAACTTGCCATTCACAAATATCAAATTGTCACGGAAAGATCGCACACTTCCTCTTTTCTCAATGAATTCGACAATCACGTTTGACAATGAAATAGTTTTGTGGATCCATTCTAGCTTTTTCAGCAAATCTCAATTACCAAGAAATTGGACAACGATTTGGTGAATTATGTGCAATATGAACTTGCTCTCTATCCCAACTACAGTGGAATGAGGGGGTCGCCGCAATACTACCCCCCGGAAAACTACCCCCCCAAGCCGATAACAGTATAATTGTAGGAACCTGCTTGGGGGGGTAGTTTTCCGGGGGGTAGTATTCCGGCGACCCGCTTTTGCTAGGGAGGGGTAGTATTCCAGTCGCGGTCACCGCTCCCATATTGGTTAGTTGGCAGATTTCATGACGTCACGTTTCACCTGGGGGGGTAGTTTTCCGGGGGGTAGTATTCCGCATCCCCGAATGAGGAAGTGCAGAAAGTCAGCGCTATACACACTGTTTAAGGAAATTGATAAGGACGTAGATTTAACTACCTTTTGAATTTGTTGTTGATGGGAATTTCCTAATCCACAAAGTTGTTTGACAAAAAGTACTGATGCATAACACCGACACAAAAACTGTCTCTAAAACGCTCGACGAACGTTTGAAGAGAACTAAAGTTAAAGAAAGGCTGGCCTTTGTTACCCTTTACTGGGCGTGAGGTACCGGTGACCTGGATTTCATTTTTGAAAAACTATCAGTACCGTACATGTAAATACTTTCCATTATATGATTTGTAATCTCCTTTCTTTCTCTATAAATAAAGATAAAACTGTTCAAACTCTTAAATCTCCTAAAGTTCTTCACTGATTTCTTTGAAAAGTTTCATTTATATACACGAGGGTTTTTATATAGGTACTTAAAAAAATGACATTTTTAGACGTAAAAACAACACAAACGTACTAAATATTTTACTGCTATTATGGGAGCTGCATACTAAATAATAAATAAATATGTTTATAATCAGCTGTTTGCTCTAATATTTCCATTAACAGCTGATTTCAAACTTTGAAGCAATTATTTGTATTTTAACTTTTTGGTTAAGTTTTTATTAAACTACAGACCTGAGCATTGCTAGTTCCTTTTTACCTATATTATAACTGCTTTTATAAAATATCCGAAATAATTTGATTTGGACATTTAACATTATTTATACCATCTTAGCTTTAGGGTTATTATTAATACTACACCTTTTTGATAATTATGTGTATAGAAGGTTCCAACGGGGTTGGCGTGGAGAGCACGCAGTCTCCCCTAGTAATATAATAATATCTACTATTATAAAAAAGTCTTGTGTTTTAGTTGCAATTACCTTATTTCCATTGTTGTTGTTGTTGTCCAATGGCCTTTGCTGGCTCACGCCATCTTCGATTTTGCTTATAAAATTTAAGAGGTTGGCATTACCTTTTATAAAATGTTAGGTACATTTTTAACTTTTACCATCTTTTATAAAACATATTTAATTTTATAAATAATTTTACAGTGAAATACAGGTCTTAGAGTTTATAATCAAAGATTTAACCTTTGATTATGGACATTCATAATCAAGGATATAATCATATATTTTTTATAATCATTGTATATCAGGATATACATATATCAGGATATATCATTGTATAATCAAGGATTTAACTTTGATTTTGCTTTGTGTACATTTCTTGTCCGTGGCTGGCATGTCTTTGGGAACAGCGAACAGGATAGATAGCAAGCAATTAGCAAGGTCTCTAGTCCTTGGATAGCAAGGTCTCTAGATAGAGAAAAGGTTACCTGGTTACCTCATTCGGGAAATATCAAAAAATGTGGAGTGGGGGCTGTGACATAGTTATTGGTACACCTAGACAGTGATCAAAGCTCTGTCGTTTGCGTTTATACGCGTGAACATTATTTGTGAATGTTTGACGGCTTGTGTTTTTTGTTTAAACTTAAAATTTTTAAAATCTATCTTTATAAAAGCGAAATGGCACTGATTCATTCATTCATCAGCAGAACTAAAAATCTACTGAACCAAATGAGTTCAAATTTGGCATGCATGTTCAGTTGGACCTTTAGACGCGCACTAAGAACGGATTTTGAAAACACCCCAAAGATACGCCCAATATTCGCGTTTTTCTAGCGATTTTTTGCGTTTTCTCAGCTTTTTCGAGAACTAATTGGCAGAAAATGTTGAAATTTGGTACATAGGTTCGTTTAAGGCCTAAAAGTAGTCTGTTAAAAAATGTTTGAGATTCTCCCAAAATTACGCAAGAAATAGGCGTTTTTGCATTTTTCCTTGCGTTTTCAATGCGTTTTTGATCATCCTCAAATTACGCCTGATATTGACGTTTTCCCAGTTATTCTTTGCGTTTTTGAGGCGTTTTTTCATGTGTTAGCAGAACGACTAAATAGTATAAAATAATCAGTTTTAATTTTTGGGTTGGTAAGCAGTGAGCGGAATCTATTTATATAAAAGCGAAATACCACTCACTCACTCATCACGATTTCTTAAAAACTACCAAACGGATTGAAATGAATTTTGGTATGTAGCTTCCTCTAGGGCCATAG
>JAGFPH010000505.1:0-13324 GCA_018207615.1 Philaenus spumarius
TTACTTATTACTTATGCTTATTTATGAGTTGAGGGGTACCTGTCACATCATCCCCCTGCTTCACCAGAGTCGGCCCCTTCGACCCTTCTGCAACTGACACTATCTCTAACCCCTTGTCCCTTATCAAATTCTTTATATCCTCCATATCTATTGCTATATCTACTGCTTCCTCAAAAGATGTAGGATTTCTCTCTTTAGTTAGATTTGCTATTTCCCCTCTTAGCCCTTTTAAAAATACTGACATGCCCCTCAAATCGGCCTGTTTTTCCGCATATTTACTAATTCTTTCGTTATGTTTTTGTTTCGCAGACATTAACCTATTATTTAATTTCTTAACCCTATTTCCAAAATCATTTACTGTCTCATATTTTTTTTGTACTTGTACCAATCTTACAAAAGAATAATTAAGGGAACGGAAACGATACTGGGCCACATGGATTGGTACTGTTCAAAACTTACCTTAGAATTTAAATATCACCAAAAGTAGGAATATTTCAGCTTATCTCTTACATGCACAGGATACCTAGAGGTTAGCTCAATAAACCATAGAAATAGATATAATTTTTGGCTTTATTAACCAAACAAAAAAGTTTACATGCCCTTAATACAAAAGGAAATTATTAATATGCCCTTAATACAAAAAAAGTTTGAGATTTTAAAAAGAAAACATATATATTTTATTAAATTGAATTTAAAAGCCCTCCCCAAAAATAAAAATCAAAAACCCTCCCTTTTAATAATAATTACAGAATTTATACAGAAAAAGATTAACAAGTTACAAAGTTTTAACATGAAATACCATGGATTTGTTTTAAGAATAAATATATATATATGCCGTTGGCCAACTCTAAAAGGTAATTATAAATAATTGAATAAATAAACAAAATTGATTATGAGACGTCTCTCTATATATAAAAAAAAGGTATATAATTTCTAATTTGCAGCCCTTAGGGCTAAGTTCCAAAATGTGCTAGCTTGCTCCTCCCAATTATTAAATACTAACATATCCTAAATAGTACACACATACAAAATTACTTTTCAAAATACAGCCTATTTAACATTTAACACAAAAGAAAAAGAACAACTGCAGATCGTTCATATTTTAAATTAAATTCTGTCTTTAAATAAAGCACTGTAGATATATTTTATTGTTTTTTTTTTTTTTTAAGTTCTGTTGAAAGTAGGCCTTTTCAAGGCGTAGCTGTGGTGCAGGTTATGTCATTGTATTTTATAATATTCCCTGGAGTTGAACCAGTATAACTGTATAACATAAATAACAATTCCTTTTTAGAAAACTTGCAGCTAATTTAAATAAGCATAAAATGATAGTTCTTTGAGTTGGCTGTTTTATTAAAATTTGTAGCACAAGGTGACAAATTGCTACTCAGATTGTAATGGTTAATACAACATGTGTAATGTTGCATAAGACTGTCTCTACATGTTAGCTAAGCCACATGGTAACATAAAAAAAATGTTAACGTTTAGTTACATATCAGTAATATTATGCTTATAGCTTATTAAAAGTTTTCAATATTGGTTACACTGTAGAAAACTACACAGTTATAGTTAATTAATACAGAGCAGTTTAGGCCTGTTTTGTTGAAATATGTTTAGGCTTTAGTAATAACCAACATGGTATCGGCTTTATAGTTTTTGTAGGCTGTAAGATTTGCTTTTAAAATTTAGGCTGTAGTAAAAATGAAATACATAGGTTTCTCTATTAAATTGAACAAAATGAGTTAGGAAAGTTATTCATAAACCAAAAGTGGAAATGACCTTATTAAGTTTTACAAGTAAATATTTTATAATTATCAAGGTAAAGCCAAAATATTCATACCTGGTTTCCGGAAAGCAAAGGTTTAGAAGAAAGTCATGTTATTTAGCGACACAGTGTCGTTAAGTCGCGAGTAAATTATTTAAAGTGTAACAACATAACTACGATTTTGCAGCGTCTTAAGGTTTTGTTCGTAACAGGCTATGGCCGACGCTTTTGTACATTCCTATGACCAAGCAAAATTTAACTGACTAGATAAAGAAACAGCTGATCGGTTGTCAGATTACAACGACCTCTGTTCAGTTATGCACGATAAGAAGTAATACCGTACAGAGTCGACGTCTGGCGGAGAAAAGGATAACTATTTGGGAAATGTCGGTAAGGATAAATGATAGCAAGGTTGTAACTAGTTGATGGGAACGTTACATACTAAAATTTCTAACTGATCCCTATAATACAAGTCTGGTGTCGTCGAGAATTTTCCCTTCAGTGCCTTTGCTAATTCGTTAAATGTTGTCGCGTTCTTACATCCCTCGTCGTTTTGAACAAACTCCATCGCTGTACCTAGCAATTTAAATTTTAAAATTTTCATTCTTCGTGTAACATCCCAGTTACTAATGTCTGCGGCATTTTCTATCTTCTGCAAAAAGTCTGTAATCGATTCTCCTGGTTTATCCCCAGTGAAATGTGGTAACCCTGACACTAGTTCTAAATGTACATCTGACAAGTGTACCGTTTTCTTTACTAACCTAGATACCTCCATTTTTTTTGTTTCAACCGCGGCTAACCTTTCTTGCAAAGTTTCGTTAAGCTGTACTGTTTGTCTTAATTCCCCCCTTAAAGTTTCATTTATTTCCGTTGTCTGCCTCCATCTTTGGTTTAGTAAATCAAACGCCTCCTGTACCGAATAGTCTACATCGTCTATTGGTATTTGGTCCGCCATTGTAATTTAGTGTTTTATCAATTTATTAATTCTATGAATTTAAAACTTATTTATTAATTTTATAAACAATAATTATTTCACATAACCCTTTTTATTGTCATTAGTGACGCGTGTACCCAACATTACTCAGCATTTTTCCGCGAAACACATTTTATATCTTAAATTAGGTAAAACCTTCACTCCCGTAAACTTTAGGATTTGTCCAGTAGCGATTTGGTTTAGTATTAGCTGCCCCAAATACTATGCCTTTCCTTTATGCGTAGTTAACTATCGCATATCGTTTACGTTAGTAAAAATTTTCTAGCCTATCATGCATGATTTCCTTTATATTTATTAATAACTTTATATTTATTAATAATTAATTTCTGTATTTATTCAAGAATTATTAAAAAAATTGTTCAATTAATTATATAAATTTAAAACTTTTCAAAAAAATATATTACTTAGTAAAAATTATTTTAAAAAAATTTTTAGACCATGAAGTTTTACCTTTTTTCTTGAAGAATCCCACTTCTGACACCAGTTGTAACGGGTCCCGCCTCGTTGGGCTCGGCTCTCCTGTGTCCGAATCCTGAAGCGGCGTTTTCCCTGGTCGGGCTGTACCTTTCTGTCCTCGCACGGACGTACGGGCGTTGTCATGATGGTGGATGGCGAGAAGGTTCGTTAAAGAAACGGTAAACTCATGATCGATTTCGAACGTTTATTAAACCATTTAGTACAGCGACTACTCTGTTGGTTCCCTAAAACTAAGTATTACGCCATGAGGCCAAAGCAAGATCAATCCCCCATTTATTATTGAGTCTAAACGCGGACGCGTTCACTTCCAGACTAACTGATGCATCTCTCGATGCTTTTCTCTAGCGTCCCCCTCCCTTAGTTAACTAGGAATTGTCTTCTCAGCGATGTACCTTTAGCCAGCCTATACTATGTCCGCTGATAGTGGAACCTTTAATATTTAATATCTTTACTTATTACTTATAATTATTTACGAGTTGAGGGGTACCTGTCACATCACCCCCCGGCTTCACCAGAGTCGGCCCCTTCGACTCCTTTACTACTCCGACGTGCAGCTCTTTGATGTTAGGTTTATTATTTTTTGTTTCAACAACAATCTAAAGAAGTCTGCAATGATTTGCTCAAACCACCCTTGTTCGTTTTTTTTTCTCAGAAGGCTGGTCGAGTCTTTGATCATTGATGTTATTTAAGTTTTTTTTTCTCTCTCTTTCCTCATGGTCGGAAAGCTTCTCTGGTGAGCGGTGGGCAGAAGGACTCAATCCCCCCCCCAACTCACAATGTCATAAAATGATTTTAACAAAAAAAACAAATAAACATTGGCTATTTTTATTACCACAAAGAAAAATTAACTAAAAAAAATCAAAATCAAAAATGAGACACCCAACTCCTAGTCAATCCACGACGTTAATCATTTTATTTCCTTTTTTTTTTTTTTTTAATGCTTGCTTTCTACCCCATGACGTTAATAGCTAATATATTTTTAACAATTTTATTATAACTCACCCCCCCCTTTTGTGACCTTTCAATCACATCGTCTACATCCTTCCTACAATTAAAAATAGCTTTGTATAGCATTTGTACATTATTTTACTCAATTCCTTGATGTAAAATCCACATTTCATACAATTCATGTATCGCGCATATTTGAAATACATATTTCGAAGACATTCTTTGACGTCTTCCGTCGTCGACTATATCTAAATAGTTATTTATTTAATCCGCATTACTTATTATTCCAACGTACACACAATACTACAATATTTCACATTTATCTCCTCATTATTAATCTTATCATAAAACATATTTATTCGCCGCACTTTTCTACTTAACGTAGTACACTCACAAGTAATAAATTGTTCATATCTTAATGTTTTGATACGTCTTAAACTGTTTAACACGTCGCACCATTACTGTATAATCTAACTTATTTATATAAGAATATTCGTCGATCACATGATTTACATTTTTCTCCATTTATTATACATTTTGAACGAAGTAGCACTACTTTGATTTATGTGTGACAAATCACCACATCTTCGCATTAATCATTTAAATTATATACAAACAATCATAATTAATATTTATCGATATTCACGATCAAAGATTAATATTCACCCTAAACATTTATATTCATTCATTCATACCAATAGCGAAATAGTAAACAAAACATTACAAATTTATTTTATTTAAACTTATTGTCCATGAATTCAAATTACATTGTCTAGAAGTGTGAAAAAGTTTTAGGTGGATAGCGTAGAAATTTGGCAAGTGCCGGAAATTAAGAAGGGTTAGCTACCCCTTTAATGAAGACAATGTTCAAATTAGTGTATTTTCATTCTAACAAATTGAAATAACATCCACACACTTAAACTACTAACTTGTATAAACTTGTACAATTATTTATTTGTATTTTATATTATACCTTATCATTTTCGCCTTATTTCATAAACAAAACAATATTACTTGTAAGTACTCCTACAACACGTTTAAATATCTTTCTTCTTTATCAATACTTAAAGCACCCTAATTCCATCTAAACAAGTCATAACTCCACTTAACTCCTTCAATTATAGGCCTTCTCCTAACTATGAAATATTATTTTATTAAAAAAATAGTTTATTTTACAAACGTTCTTAGACTACTCATTTATTTTACATCTTAACTTCCAGTTTTACTCGTAAACCATTTTTCTATACTCGTTGAATAAAAAAACGTAACATTTTATTATCATTTCACTTAACTGACATTTTTTTTTTTCATTTTCAAAATTTTTCTCTAAGTGCATGCAAAAAAATTATCTTTTCTTCAATATTTATTGACCTCGTTTTATTATTTTCCTTCATTATTCTGTTATGTCATACTTAATAGACAAAACATTTTAATATTTAAAACTATATCCATTTGAACTCCAATATTTATTAACTACCCTGTAATCCTTTGTTTATGCGTGAAAGTCAAATTTTATGAATCATCCTTGTAATTTAACACAACATACAAATCCTTTAGTTACTTATTTACAAATGTTTATATAACCAAAAATTTATTTTCCATTAAAACATTTCCTTAAAAACATTTATGAATTACTTTTAACTTTTTGTTAAATTTTGTAATAGTACAAAAAAAACTTTATTTATTTATTTATTATATAAAAATTTAATCCTTATTCTACCCTTAACCCTTATTAAAAATAACCTTCTTAAAGACTCTTCTAGTCTACAACCCTATGTGTCCTTCTGATCACCTTTTTGAGACACTTATGCCGTCAGGAGAATTTACACCTTTACTTTGTCATATAAGTATGTGTTCCAAACCTACTTAATTCAATTTTGAACCCTACATGACAATTCAAGCTATGCAAAGTCCCAGCAGCACTGCTCATCGTAGATTTTTCAAGGTTAGTAATATTTTATATCCCCAAAAACGTTATTTATTTTTAATTATTAAAAAAAAGAATATTTTTACTTAAAACAATTTTACACAATGCTTAATGATGTTTAATAACATTATCTAATTGTATTTTGTTTTTATTTAATGTATAAAGTACTTTAAAATCAATTTATTCCAAAGTTTTTGTTCCTGTCCCATGATAAATTAAACAGCGTTACAAACTTGCATCAATGTCTTCGTAGTCGACTGTTTGTTTACGCAGTCAGCAAAGTAACTTGATAACATCCGTCGCTCCGCGAGTCTATCCAGCTCTGCCTATTTTATGTTCTTATTGAATGCATTGAAACATTTAGCCTAACAAAAACTTTGTATTTAGTTTAATTCTTTCTGAAGCTTTAAGTAATTTTAATTAATTATTATTATCATTCCATGTTACCTCATTACTGTTAACATTTTAATTTTTCTCTTATAATTACAATTTAAACGAATCCCTACAGTGTTGTGTTCATATAAAGGGTGTTCCATTAGGTAATTCAGGTCCCATATAGTTACCTATTCACCATGATACATTGGAGTTGCTCTTCTGTCACTCATTAACTCTACTTTTTTTTATATAGATATTCATATTAATGAACATATTATTATGTAATTTTTCTGTCTTTGTCTTTTTACGATAAATCAAAACTTTGAAAACGAGATGGCTTCTTTTTAATACGAATTGGCCTACCTTGCGGTTGTATGAGTGCTGGTACTATGGCACTTGTACTGACTGCATGAATATCAGGTATAGTTATATCATTAGTGGCGTTCGTAGCTGTTGTACCCGTGGTATCCGTTGTTAAGGTCCCTATTCCTAAATTTTGTAGATCGTTGCTTGTAGTATTTTTTAACCGCCTATTTTCCTTAGTTTTCCTACTTTTTGGATGCAGTTTGCCATTGCTTAATTCCAAACATGGTTTAACTCTGTTTACATGAACCAATACTTCACGATTTCTGACCTTCAACATAATATTAAATTTTGACATTACTTTTAAAATTTCAAATGGCCCACGCCAAAGTTTAGTTAATTTTTTTACTCTGTGTCGTTTCAATGCAGGCGTATATAAATACACGTATTGTCCTACTGAGTATTGATTTTGTTTAGTATTTTTGTAATAATTTTTCCTTTGTTTGTCAAATTGGTTTGATTGATATAATTTCATTTTTCCATATGCCTCGCTTAAATGTGATCTAACGTTTTCTATATAATTGTCATAAATAAAAGTGTCTTCTGTAATTTTCAATGTTGATTCTAACGGTATACTAGCTTTACGTCCATAGAGTAATTCAAAAGGTGTATAATTTGTCGTTTCGTGTACCTGTGTATTGTATGCTAAAGTTACGTACGGTAGAATTTCTGACCAATTGTCTTGATTATTATTGACAAAATGACATAACATTTTACATATTGTTTTATGTGTTCTTTCCGCACGTCCGTTCGCCATTGCGTGATATGGTGTTGTCAAAATTCGTTTAATACCTTGTAATTTACACAAGTTTTGCATTAATTCAGAAGTAAAATTTGAACCCCTATCAGTTATTATAATTTCTGGAATTCCGTGAATACATATTATTTTTGACATTAATTCCTTGGCTATGACCTCTGCTGATTGTTCTATTATTGGAATAAATGTTGCATGTCGTGTAAAATGGTCTATTACTGATAATATGTATCTGTTTTTATCTTTAGTAATTGGTAAAGGTCCCACGATATCCATAGCTATTACTTTATATGGTAAGTATGGTTCTGTAAAAATGTCACCCAAAGGTGCTTTTGATTTACCGTAATCAACTCGCTGAGCGCAAGACTTACAAGCGCGGACATAATTCGTGACGTCACCTTCCATATTAGGCCAATAAAATTATTGTTTTATTCTACACAAAGTTTTCTTAACCGCCGCATGCCCTGCCGTAATTAGGTCATGATGTAATGCAATTACTTTATTTCTTAATAATTTTGGTATTACAATTAATTTTTCTATTCCTGATTGAAAATAGATTACTTTTTCTGGGCTTGTTTTATAATTTTTACGTGATTTTAAAATTTGACATTCCTCATCTTTTATTTGTGCTTTCCTAATTTCATCTAAGTCTATTATTGGCAAAAATTCTTTCTGTACTAAATTTACGTTAGTTAGACCTACATTCCTACTTAAAGCATCTGCATTAGTATGTAATTTTCCAGGTCTATGTACTGTATAATCAAATTCTGACAATTTTAAACTCCATCGTAAAATTCTGCTTGTTGGGTCCTTTAAAGAAGTTAAATAGCATAATGCTTTGTGATCTGTTATGATTTTAAATTTTCTCCCTAACAAATATGGCCTAAAAAGTTTACAACTCCATACAACCCCACACATCTCCAGAGTAGACGCGTCATAATTTTTCTCAGCATTATGTAACACTCTACTAGCGAAAGCAATCGGGTGAACTTTGCCATCGATTTCCTGAGATAAAACACATCCTAACCCTTCCTTTGATGGATCTGTTGCTAAAATAAACTCTTTTGTAAAATCTGGATATTTAAGTATTGGTGCTGTAATTAATTTATCTCTCAATGTTTGAAATGCTGTCTGACAATCAGTAGTCGATTTAAATTTTACACCATCTTTAGTTAAATCAAACAATGGTCTTGCAATTTTTGAAAAATCCTTTATGTGGCTTCTATAAAATCCTGCCAAGCCGAGAAAATGCCGTACATTCCTAACTGTTTGTGGTATAGGAAAGTGTTTTACCGCCTCTACTTTCTTTTCGTCTGGCCTTATGCCGGCTTCATTTAATAAGAATCCTAAATAGTTTACTTCCTGTACTCCAAATTTACATTTTTCTAAATTTACTGTTAAATTTGATTCCTTAAACCTGGCAAAAATCTTATCTAATGAATTTATGTGTTCTGCCATGGTTTTGCTAAAGCAAATTAAGTCATCTAGATAAAGTAGACAGATTTCATTTCTGAGACCTATTAAGATATTATTCATAATTCGTTGGAACCCGCTCGGACCTATCTTAAGGCCGAATGGAAGTCTTTTATAGTGAAAATGACCCCAAGACGTAGAAAACGCAGTCTTTTCTTGACTATCTTTTGTTAAATTAATTTGGTGAAATCCTGCCTGCATGTCAATTACTGAAAAATACTTGGAACCGCCTAATAAATCTATTGTTTCACTTATTCTAGGCAAAGGATGCACATCCGGTGTTATCACTTCATTTATTTTCCTGTAATCCACACAAAACCGGTACTTAACCTCCCCATTCAATGATTTTTTCTTTACCAAAACTATAGGGCTGTTCCAAGGGCTGTAACTATGCTCTATTATACCCTTTTTCAATTGATCGTCAACTAATTCCCTAACTACGCTTCTTTGCGCATACGGAATCCTATGTGGTGGTACATAAATTGGTTTGACTGACCCTGTGTCGATACGGTATTCTACATTTTTAATAGCGGACAATTGTTTATTCTCATTGTTAAATATATCTTTATAGTGAAATAACATGTTTGAAAATTCAAATTTTTCCTGTTCTGGTAAATGTTGTAACTTCCTTTCAATATCAGACTCTAATTGTGAAGTTCCATACTCACAACCCTTATAATTTTGTTCTGAAATCATATTTACTTTACATGACCCCTCCGTTGTTACTATTTCCGTGTCTAACTTGGCTAGTAAAGTTCCCTTTTTTAAGTTTATCTCGTTTTCCGATATATTTAAAATTCTTGCAAAACACGTCCTAGATTTTTGTAAATTTATTAAAGTCCTGGCGCACAAAATATTAAATGGTGGGTTTTCAATTGGTTCTATTATTGCGTCTTGATTTAATATTTCTGTAGTATTTTTAGGATTAGCAAAATTTTTATTCTTGGATCCTCTAATTGTAAATTTAACCATGACCTCACTTAGTGCTGGTATTTGTGTATCTGTTTTGCAAAATAAATTATATTCCCGTTTTTCTTCTTTCGATCGGCCTAATTTTTCGTGTTCATTTCGAATATATTCCAAATGTTCGTTCTGACCTTTTAAAATTTCATCTTTTGATGGTTTAGTGCCTTTAGGTAATAATTTGGATTTAGATTTATTTTTATTCCTTAAATTTGATTTTATTTTTCCTTGAAATTTTTGTAATTTAGAAGCGTTATCCTTCAAAATGTTATGTGATTTAATATTTTGGTTGTTTGTGATTATGGGCCACTTAGTTTCTATTTTCCCAAATCCCATCATTATTACTTTGTTTTTATTTATTGTAACAGTGTTTTCATTTAAGTCAATTATTACTTTGTTAGCCTTCAAAATATCATTTCCTAAAATTGCAGCATATTCCAGTGGTAATTTACATACGTGAAATTTAACTTTAATAAAATCGTTTTCGTTATAAAAAACTTCTGTGATTTGTGTACCTAAGATATCCAAAATATTTCCAGTCACCCCTGCTGCTATAATTTCATCATTTTTTTAAATCTTCGTAGCTACATCTTGGTTTAGAAGACTTATTTCTGCTCCCGTATCTATCAAAGCTCTACCCCATTTGCCGTTAATTTTTGCTAAAATTGACACATCATTGTTTTTATAAACCCCTTCTGTCCTATTTATAGGTATAAATTTTAAATTTTCGTTTCCTATATTATCTTGTAAATCCAACTTATTCTGCTGTTCATTTGCCCTGTAATAACCCCTGTCTTGATTGCTTATTCTTGAAAAATTATCTCCCATGTCCTGAAATGTTACATTATTATATCTGTTAAACATTGGTGGCCTATTGTATTGACTCTGCGAGTAATGTCCCCTAAAAATTCCATTTCTGTTACACATATTCCCCCTACTGGTTCTATAGTTCTGGTGACTAATTTTTGGTTGAACGTACTGGTTTTGTGATGGTGGTTGAACAAACCGCGGCGCTTGTCGTGCACCATGATACCATTTTATTGGAACGAAACCCTTATGGTTATTTCTCAAGTGTCTACATTCTCTATATGAGTGTCCCTGCCTATTACAAATATTACAAAATTTCCTTTCTTCACCGTAAACTTTATACTTTTTACTTTTATCTCCCTTCGACCCTTCTGCAACTGACACTATCTCTAACCCCTTGTCCCTTATCAAATTCTTTATATCCTCCATATCTATTGCTATATCTACTGCTTCCTCAAAAGATGTAGGATTTCTCTCTTTAGTTAGATTTGCTATTTCCCCTCTTAGCCCTTTTAAAAATACTGACATGCCCCTCAAATCGGCCTGTTTTTCGGCATATTTACTAATTCTTTCGTTATTTTTTTGTTTCGCGGACATTAACCTATTATTTAATTTCTTAACCCTATTTCCAAAATCATTTACTGTCTCATATTTTTTTTGTACTAAAATATCTATCTGATCCCTACAATACAAGTCTGGTGTCATCGAGAATTTTTCCTTCAGTGCCTTTGCTAATTCGTTAAATGTTGTCGCGTTCTTACATCCCTCGTCGTTTTGAACAAACTCCATCGCTGTACCTAGCAATTTAAATTTTAAAATTTTCATTCTTCGCGTAACATCCCAGTTACTAATGTCTGCGGCATTGTCTATCTTCTGCAAAAAGTCTGTAATCGATTCTCCCGGTTTATCCTCAGTGAAATGTGGTAACCCTGACACTAGTTCTAAATGTACATCTGACAAGTGTACCGTTTTCTTTACTAACCTAGATACCTTCATTTTATTTGTTTCAACCGTGGCTAACCTTTCTTGCAAAGTTTCATTAAACTGTACAGTTTGTCTTAATTCCCCCCTTAATGTTTCATTTATTTCCGTTGTCTGCCTCCATCTTTGGTTTAGTAAATCAAACGCCTCCTGTACCGAATAGTCTACATCGTCTATTGGTATTTGGTCCGCCATTGTAATTTAGTATTGTATCAATTTATTAAATTTATTAATTTAAAACTTATTTATTAATTTTATAAATAATACTTATTTCACACAAACCCTTTTTATTGTCATTAGTGACGCGTGCACCTAATATTACTCAGCATTTTTCCGCGCAACACCTTTTATATCTTAAATTACGTTAAACCTTTACTACCGTAAACTTTAGGATTTGTCCAGTAGCGATTTGGTTTAGCATTAGCTGCCCCAAATACTATGCCTTTCCTTTATGCGTAGTTAACTATCGCATATCGTTTACGTTAGTAAAAATTTTCTAACCTATCATGCATGATTTTCTGTATTTTTATTAATAACTTTATATTTATTAATAATTAATTAATGTATTTATTCAAGCATTATTAAAAAAAAATTGTTCGATTAATTATAAAAATTAAAAACTTTTCAAAAAATCTATTACCTAGTAAAAATCATTAAAAAAAATTTTAGACCATAAAGTTTTACCTTTTTTCTTGAAGAATCCCACTTCTGACACCAGTTGTAACGGACCCTCGCTGCCCGTCTGGCTCACCTGCGTCCGGCTCCTCCAGCGATGGTGTTTTCCCTGGTCGGGCTGTGCCTTCTGTCCTCTTGCGGACGTACGTGCGTTGTCAGGATGGGTTTTGGCGAGAAGGTTTGTTAAAGAAACGGTAAACTCATGGTCGATTTAAACGTTTATTGAACCATTTAAAGTACAACGACTACTCTGTTGGTTCCTATCCTAAAACTAACATTACGCCATGAGGCCAAAGCAAGATCAACTCCCCATTTATATTGAGTCTAAACGCGGACGCGTTCACTTCCAGACTGCCTGATGCATCTCCAGATGCTTTCCTCTAGCGTCCCCCTCCCTTAGTTAACTAGGAATTGTCTTCTCAGCGATGTACCTTTAGAAAGCCTATACTATGTCCGCTGATAGTGGACCCTTTAGTATTTAATATCTTTACTTATTACTTATAATTATTTACGAGTTGAGGGGTACCTGTCACAACTATGTGAAAGAAGGAAAGAATATTTTCAAATCTTGTACGTGAAAACATTTTTCTAAACCATGGGATAGATTGAGAATCATTTATAGTTCAGTAAGATTTTATAGTAGGTTTATTGTTTAGTCCCATTTTAAAAATGACTATAATAAAAGCCATCATTTCAGAAGTTGTTACTGGTATCCATGACCGCAAACGGCTATGAGGTGAAATAATTTCAGTTGCATATCTGTTAGTTTCTGTAACCAAAAGATTGATTAAAGCTTCTGTGAAAAATATTTTTTTAAATCCAAGG
>JAGFPH010000505.1:13424-29856 GCA_018207615.1 Philaenus spumarius
GAAATGTCTCTTTATTTTAGTGTAATTTTAAAATGACACCTAATTTCATTAAACACCCGCTTTTATGCTTCTATAAAAAAGAACTTCTATTCAACCTTCCATCTCATATTTAAAATGAAATTAAAACAAGAAAAATGAAAAGAACTGAAAATACATTCTCCAGTTTAAATGAATTCGTGTTTTAATTAATACTTTTATTCGTTTTACATTTTAAATGTTCATCATTTGTTCACTTTTTCATTAATATTTCCTTTCAATCTGATTTATGTTTTATTTGGGCTTGGTTTTAATTATTTTAAAGTATAACTATTTGGAATTTCAGGAAGGACTACTGAACTCCTCACTTAAGAACTACAATGGGTAGCAAAACTAAATATTCGATATTTAATACTTAAAGGAGCAAAGAAAAATAAGTCAAGCTCATAGTAGAAAAATAGATTATTTATTTTCCGAGATAACATTTTATGCAGAAAATATATGAATTAAGTTTAAGATCGTTTGCGAGCCTACTGTATTGTATGTACTTTAGCTAAGCGGTGAGTTATGTTAGAAGTCCACTTCACTGGTGCTGCAACCATCCCTACTCCGAATTAAATGTTAAGTACCTCCAAGTAATAAAAAATATTGAATATGATCCTAGTAGTAACTTCCTGATTATATCTGCTGGTCTTCAACACTTTACTATTTTTCCAATCACTCTCCCAATATTCAGCCTTTTATATGAATTCGTCTTCAGTCTTCTACTCAGATCATCTTATCCTTTTTTCTTTCACTCTTCCCTTTCTCTTCTATCCATTGGATATGTCCAGTCTTTCATTTACCTTCATTTGTTCTATTTCCTTGTCTCCGTTACCTTCCACCCCATTTTCTCTTCTATTGCCTGTCCTGCCACGGTTTTACAGATACCTTGATAAGAAAAAATCAAAGTAGCGAATATATATATATTTATTTATACAGATTTTACCATTCAATGTTACTCTTTTTCAGTGCAAGTTTTACATGTTTGTCCTCTTTACTCCCCTCAGAAAGCCTCGTTGCAGCGCATACAGTAGACCATTTTTAGCACTTTATTTTGATGAACATGATCCGCATACATTCTTTTTATTGTATTGTCTGGGTACGGGGGCAATGGGGATATTTGTTGGCCGGGCGTATTTATGTACATAACTCCTACAAATAATTTTTGTTGTTGTTCAGAAGTGCCTGTTTTGTGTAATCCCTTAAATGATAATCTTTTTATAAAAAATGTTTCTCGATTTTTTATTTAGATTTTGGATTTCATTTGTATTTACATAATAATGTGAAGAACGGCTTGATATTCTTCCAAAATAATGAATGGATGTAGAAGTTGCATTGAAAGATAATGTATTTATTCTTGTCAAATCTGGCTAGATCCATAATAATTTTTAGTATCTAAAATTAAGTCCATTGCAATCTTCATCTGGCACGACACGGATCGTCGTATTATTGCTGTCGTCTACTGCCACTACAATAGACGGCCACCTTGACGTTTCCGTGAATGCAGCTGCGTTCGTACTAAATTGATGCTTGCACACACACACCTCGATTTTGAGTTTACTTTTGCTGTACATCCTGAATTACTTTTTCTGTTTTCTTTATTTAAAAGATTAGTGAATGGTGATTTTAGTTTGGTGACTTTTATGCAGTTCCTATTGTAGTGTTTATAAGCAGTGAGTTATAATAATTATGACTTAAAATATTGATGACAAAATTCTTTTTCATTGATTAAAATAAGACCGATGCTAAGAGAGAAGACAGGAATCAAACCAGAATTTTCAGAATTCTATTTTTTTATAAAACTTTTTTAGGCTGTTATATAGTTGTTTTGAAATAAGTTAAATTTCTAGAACTATTATGCTTTTTTATTACTTATGTTTATAAAACATTTACCAGAGGATAAACAATTTGTTACACATTATTTATTTTTATAATATTTTTTGGAAGTATTTCCTTAAACGCCACCTGACGACAATCGACTGAACATAAGTCAAAAAACCGAGGTGTGATGCTTTCAAACTAGCCACGACTAGCTTATCACACGATTCCTAATGAACTCACCATCTATCTATATATGTAAAATCGAAAACCCACAGACCCACTCACTCACTGATCTATCTAAAAAAAAAAAAAATACCACTAGGAACGTGAAATTTGGTACACATATTGCTCATAGGCACTAGAGGCGCAGAAAGAAAGGATTTCATATTTTTTTCCTTTAAGAGTTGAAACAACCCCTAAACCAGTTTTACCTTTGTTACGTGCTGCTATGGGCGAAAATGTGATAACAACTCCTAAAAGCAATAAATAATACATTTGTATACTGTCCTTATAGCTAGAGAGCTGAATATTAATTTGTATTATTTCCTTAAAGCTAGAGAGCGGACATGTTGTACATTTATTTCTTACAAGATACATATCCAAATAAATCAGTTTTACATTTCGTCACGTTCTGCTAAGGTAGGGTTCCCAAAGAGTTGGTCGCGGGTTGATTTTTTTAGGATTTGCTTGATTATAGAATTTATAACACTTATAAATTTTGTGGCAGAATGCCCGATATTGGTGCAACATAGAAAATATTATCTGGGTAAAGAAAGATTATCGATGTCAGAGTTCAAGGACTTTATGAATGGTAAGGATTGGGGAGTATTATGTAAATATCTTGAACAAGCATGGCATTATAGATGGCCATTGATAAAAGAATTTAACTTTTGATAATACTTTTAGGTTGCGATCGCTGATCTTTATTGTTATTAGGAATTTAATATTTGTACTCATTTCTGATCAAACTTGTATTTATGTGTGTATTGATAATTTTTGTTTGTCTAAGTAAGTGTAAGTTTATAGTTCTGTGGCTATTAATTAATAAATTATTGTTAGTTGTTGCCAACCTACCAGACGGCTGAAAGCCATGCTAGACTGTATGTTAGAAGACGTTATAATTTTGTAAAATAAAGTAATAAAACATATGTTATTATTATTACAGAATTTATAACACTCGTGTTTGTACTAATAAATTCGAATAATAGAAAAATCAACAGCTTTTTTTCTAGGAGGAAGGAAGGGGAAGCGGCAAAAGGGACAAATAATCTCCATTGGAATAACTGCTTGGCTGTAGACTCTGATGGCTCTACAGCGATGCAGGGAAGTTGTACAAGGCTGGTTGGAAGGATTACAAAAGAAAATCTAGAAATTATTACCCTGCATTGCTTTTTGTACAGGGAGAATCTAGCTTCACAACTACTGTAGCCAGAACTGAATTCCGTTCTCAACGATAAATATAAAATTTCATAAAATCAAGATCTTTAAATCCGCATTTTTGCAAATTGTGCGAAGAAATGGGATCGGTGCATGGAAATCAGCTGTTTCACTTTGAAGTTTGATGACTCGAACAAAGATTTTAAAGCGCGTTGTTGAATTAAAAGGTAAAATCAATATTTTTTTGCAAGAAAATGACCTCGTTTAGGCCGAAACATTTAGGGATAATACCTGGTTGGCATGTTTGAGTTACTTAAATGTCATATTTGGTCACTTAAACGACCTAAACACAGAAATGCAGGGTGCAAATAAAATAATAGTTGACACCGGAGAGTCGAGTTCGGCCTTAAAAAGAAAACTGGATCTTTATAATAATAAATTGCAGCTACAGCACATAGGTTCGTTCCCCAATTTAAGCCTTTTACAGGATAATTCAGAGGATATCTCCTCAGGGTGTCGTTGCAGCGTATTAATCGTCAAGAAATGGACCATTATATAAACACGGCAAGTGCAAAAGAAAAAAAAAGTTGAATAGTTGACACTTTCACAATTTTGGTCGCAGTTTACAGACCATCCCATTTTAGTGAAAGAGACTCTTCTGCCGTTTCCGACAACGTATCATTGAGAGAAAGGCTTCCCAATTTTAGTTGTGGTCAAAACCGATTGGATATGCAGGATGATTTGAGATGTGCTTTAAGGCCCTCTTCTCATGTCACTAAACGAATTCGAATCTATCAATCCGAATCCGAGGAAGATTGCTGAAGAAATTAATATTCTGTCATTATTTACATTTACCAACTACCAAACTAAAAAAAATACAACATGGAAACATCTTCAACTGATTTATAAATTGTATAATATCATAATTGTTCTTTTTTTAATATTGTTGTTATTATATTTTGATGTAGTTTTCGTGGTGGTTTTGAATTTGACAAAGGTAGAAATTCTACTGACATCAATGATCCCATCTCGTTCTAATCGCCTGATTTGAGAGTAAGGTGGATGTTATTGCATCCATTACGAAAGCTCAAACGCAACTGAGGGAAGAAAAGAAAAAAGGGAGGGGGAAAGGATTCGGGTTGACTTTTTTTGACTCTACTGGTGTAAGACATGAGGACCACGAATCAGATTCGCCTTGATTTGGATTGATTCTGATTTATTCAGATTCTTTTAGTGTGAAGGAGATTCTAGCTGACGCCCGAGAATTGCTGAATTGGTGGATAAGATAGCGCAACACCATGGCAGCAAACCGAAAGCGGTGATCTATATCGGCTTTTATAATTTTTTAAATTATTTAATTTCTTTTAGTGCCCTGTTCTCACTCTGATTTGTTTTTGCTACTTGTCACGTAGGCAACTAATTTTAAAATCTTTCAATTTTAATTTTCTGTATTACTTTTACACTACGCTATTTATATACATACATTTTTGAATAAACGACATAAATTTGAATTGCTGCATTTTTATTGAACAATCTTTTAATAGACTATTTTGTACATTGTGGGGGAAATTTTGTTTAGGCTAGAGAAAGCTTTTGCAAATTTAAATTAGGGTCATGATCAAATAAGTTTGGGAACTCCTGTGCTTAGGGGTGAAAATGTAGTAACAACCCCTAAATCTATAAATATTAATTGAATACCGCCTAAGAACTTGGAATTTGGTACACATATTGCTCATAGGCGTTAGAGGTGCACAAATAAATAATTTTACAATATTTGGCTTTTAAGAGTTGAAATAAAGCTAAATTAATTTCAAATTTTGTTTAATTGCAACTTAAATATGCAAGAGCTGAATGGGGGATGCTTTTGAATAGAGACGAAAAACGATTTTTAAATTTAGGAGTCGTTTAAACTGAAATCTGTTATGCAATTCATTTTAATTTATAAATTAAAAAAATTAAACTTTCCAAAGCTGATGATCCAATTCGGAAATCTTATAACTTTGTTAAACTTTTCGGATGGATGCTTTCAAATGTACAGTGTTGTTTCTGTGAAATTTCTCATACAAAGGTGTTACCACCTTAATTATTTAAATCATGGAAAAGATAAGAAAAATGATTTCGGGACAGTTATTTGGAGAGAACCTTAGACAAATTATTTACAAAACCCCTTCTCACCTCCTATGGAGATTTAGAATTAATTGTGTAACCGACACATATAGTTTGTAATATGTTGTATTAAAGTCCTTTAAAACTATTTAATGTCTGTGGTAAGAAAATAAAAATCGGCCCATCCGAATGCTCGCTACACTAAAAATATGTTTTTACAATAATGTTTTCAGAATTTTAGAATCGGTACTAAGTGAAAGGGTTAAATAGTGAAACTCCCTTAAACAGTTTGAAACACTGACAATGTGTAAATTGAATGTAGTTTTATCAACTATTTTGAATTAAAAATGTAAATTTTAAGTAGTTAAGTTTGTTGTAATTTGTCAAATGAAAAACACAAAATTTTTAATGGAACAATATAAATTGTGATGCATGTTTGAAAAGTTTGATATATAATTTAATATTTTAAATTTGGTTGGCATTTCTTTTAATAACAGTGGTAAGTTTAAAAAAAATATCTTGTAGTCTATTTCTTGTAAGTTATCTATATTATAACAACAGAAAACTTGTTAAAATTATACCGCTGGTACTTGGGGGAAAAAGCCTCTTTAGGGACAAACAAACTTTACCTCTATATAATACTAGTATAGATGGCTAAAGGGCGTATCTTTAAAAGGAAATATACTTTGTGGGAATACCGATACAGTTAAGCCTTTCTGTGAAGCTGACCTGGAAGTTTCCTTAAAGATATTGCAAATTGTAAGAGGGAAGTATTGAAATCCTGTTTAAATTGGAAAGCATGCAAATCCTAGCTTATTGCTGTATAACGAAAGCCAGTTGGCTAAAACCTTACAAGTATCTGATACAACCTAATTACAATTGTAATAAGAAAAGTAATTAATGTATAAATCTGTACCTCGGAGGGATACAACACTATGTCCATTTTTTTCCATATTGACTTTATTACAGAGTTAAAATCAGCTTTTCTCATATTTCTTAGAGGAATAGAGCACTATGTCCAAAACCAGTTAGAACCGGATATAGCATGTTTTAAAACAACACCAAGTCCACTTTCATTTAGAGGGATAGAACACCATGTGGACTTGGTGTTTTATCCTTCTGAAGCATGTGAATTACTACTGGACATAGTGTTGTATACCTCTACACAGCCTGGCGGATTGTTAGTGAACTAAGAGTACTTTTGAC
This sequence comes from Philaenus spumarius, assembly GCA_018207615.1. Classification (NCBI taxonomy): domain Eukaryota; kingdom Metazoa; phylum Arthropoda; class Insecta; order Hemiptera; family Aphrophoridae; genus Philaenus; species Philaenus spumarius. The sequence continues at coordinate 19,953 of JAGFPH010000505.1, forward strand.
AGTTCTGATGAGTTTACATAGTTCGATGTATTTTAAGTCATAATATTTGCTCTTTTTTAGTAATAGTAAGAATAATGAACCATAATTCTCGTGGGAGAAAGATTCTGGAACTATTGAAAAGTTCTAAAAAAGATTCTACTACAGGTAAGCTACTGTTTTGCTCATTATTTTTAATGTGATATACATAACCTCAAACAGTTAATGTAATGTTTTATTATGAACCTAAACTTCAAAATATTATGTTTTACATGTAATATTATAAGACTTGTTTTATTTCAGAACCAAATCATACAAACAGCAAGGATGTTGAAAATGAAGAGGATAATGGAGATGACTTGAGTTTCGACGAAGATGATGATGATTCTGATCGGGACAAAAATTATGAACCTCCAAGCTCTGAAACGGATTCCAGTGATGATGTCCCTGTATTTAATGAAATACAAAATGAGGTCAGTAGAAATAAAACTAGTGCTAAAACAAACTCAAATGGACATGAGCTATGTTTATTTGAGGAAGACTTAAATTTAAGCAGCGACAATGAAAATATTGCAGAAAATCAAGTAGGCCTAGATTTGCAAGGAACAGTAGGCGTAAGGAGAAAAGTGAAAAATAAATCTATTTCTACTCAGATAGGTAAAAAACGTGACGTTCATACCAGTGAATGGGCATGTAATATTCAGAAACGTAAATATTCTGCAGGTGAAGAATATATTAGTAAAAAGGGTAAAGTTGTCCCTGCCAGAATTATTAAACCTCCTTGTTCTTGCAGACTGAAATGTTCTGAAAAATTATTACAAAGTGACAGACAGGAGATCTTTAATGCATACTGGAGTCAGGAGAAGGGAAATGACACAAAACGGCAATTCATTGTTTCATGTGTAGAGAAGCATAGTACTGTCCGTTCAAGAAAACGAGACCTTGCCTCCAATAAGTCAAAACAAAATACTCTACAATATTATTTTACAGTAAAAGGCATACGAACTAGAGTATGTAAACTTATGTTTTTAAATACACTATCTATATCAAACACCGTGGTAGTTAATGTTTTGAAAAATATTGAACCAGGTGGAATTGTAAAAATCGATCAAAGGGGTAAGCAAACTCCCGTCAATAAAACACATAATGACACTGTTGAAAGTGTAGTAAGACACATCTCTTCCTTCCCAAATTATAGCAGTCATTACACTAGGGAAAAGAGTGATATGAAGTATTTGGGTCCGCACCTGAACATAGAGAAAATGTATGAACTGTATGTAGAGGATTGTAATGAAAATGATTACAACCCTTTGTTAATAGCTAAAAAATGGCTCTACTACGATGTGTTCAACAAAAAATTTAAGTTGAATTTCAAACCACCAGAAATAGACACGTGTGACACATGTGATTATTTTCAAGCAAAATTAAAAAATAATTTGACTCTAGATGGAAAAAATTCTATTGAGGAAGACCATAATGCACATCTGGATGAATCTAAATTAAGGTATGATTTAAAAAGCGAGGACACCAAAATGGCTAACAATACCCTTAAGGTATTAACGGGTGATCTTCAAAAATGTTTGCCGTCACCCCTTATAACAAATTGCATAAGCTTTTACAAGAAAAAACTTTGGACGTTGAATTACACCCTTTTTGATTCTTCTGATTCGTCAGTCCATTGTATTATGTGGGACGAATCCAAAGGAGCTCGTGGCGGAAATGAAATCGGATCTGCATTACTGAAATGGGCAGATACCGTCATTCCTGGCAGTGACATTGAAGAAATCATTCTGTGGTCGGATAATTGTTACGGCCAGAATAAGAATATTAGCCTTATTATGTGTTTCTTTTGGATACTCAATAAGTATCCTCAAGTAAAAATCATCACTCAAAAGTTTCTACTAAAGGGCCACACGCATATGGAGGCGGATACTGTCCATGCACTGATAGAGCGGAAGAGAAAAAAACTTAACAACATGACAATTCTAACGCCCTGGGATTGGCAGCAGTTAGTCAGATAGACCTCAATGAAATATACTGTGCATAATATGGAACTGGAAGATTTAAAAAATTTTAGGTCTTTGTACGATGTCAAAACATGTGAAAATCCACCCTTTGTTAATAGAAAAAAAGATGTCAACAAAGAACAAGTTCTTCTGTCAACCTGTGTTCAACTGCAAGTAAAACAGAATAGCATGGGAACTCTGTTTTTGAAAAGTAATTTCGCTGATGAAAACCAGGAGATTGACCTTGTTAGGTTTCGAAGGCGACACCTTACATTGCCAAACGATTTGCAACTGGTAACACCAAGTCCAATACCAATATCACAACAAAAGTTTAATGATCTATTGGCATTACTACCATATGTTCCTACAGTTTGCCATGACTTTTATAAAAACTTAAAGCATACTAGTAATACCACTAGTGAGTACCCTGAAGGAGACTTACCTGATGATGACTGAGTTTTTTGCATCTAAAATACCATTTTAGTTGAATACATAGATGTATTATTTGTATTTGTAAAGAGAATTATAAATAAAATAGTTAAATACATTTTGTAAGTGAAATAGTATTGTGTTTGTTATTGAATATCCCACATTAGGTCTTATAGTACAATAACTTAATTAGAGGGATACAACACCATGTCCATTAAAAAGTGAAAAAAAACCGTAAAAAAGTTTTTTTTTTATTTTATAACAACTGCATGATGTAAATAACAATAAATAGAATGTTCTGGTAAAATATTGTTTCAACATCTCAATAAATAGCTGTGCCAATAACACTTTTTGTTGAAAAAAAGTTTAAAACTCCTCTCCTGTAAAGTTATGGAAATGGACATAGTGTTGTATCCCTCCGAGGTACAGAAATATAAACTTATATTATATATAGACCAGACAAATTAGAATTCATCGAAAAAAATTATAAACATAGTATTGGTGTTGTTGAAAAAAAATTTGATGTTACCATTATGTTACCATTATGTTAACTTACATTTTTACTTTCTCCCCCTATACCATAGTATATGGAGAAAGTATTGTATTCGTCAACATTTTCGAGTTTGAGTTTTTGGTGGAAATATCCGTTTCGGGTCCCCCTGAGCCTAAAAAAGTGGTTTCGGAGTGATGTCTGTGTGGATGTTATCAGACCTAGAGCCTAAACCAGTCGTCCGATTTTGATGAAATTTGGTATGGAGGTACTAATCCACGGTATCTCCAGGCGTTTTTTTTCATTTTTGTGAATTTTTTATTTTTAAGGGTAGATTTCCAATAAAAACCCTTAAAATAACGGAAAAATCAACTTTTCTCAAAAACGGCTCTAACGATTTTGATTAAAATTGTATAGTTTATTAGGGACCTAAAGTACTATAAACTATAAATTGTAATCAAAATCGTTCGTGCTGTTTTTGAGAAAAGTTGGTTTTTCCGTTATTTTACGGATGTTTATGGGAAAACAACTTTAATAAAAAATCACCTCTCCTACCCCACCCTACAAGTCACAGCGAATCTGTTTAATAATCTAAATATGTTTGTGAGAAAGTATGTGCCAGTTCCTGGTACCGTTTATTATACAATATTATATTATTACAATATTACTGTATATTATATCAATAAATACAGTATATTGCTATCAAATCCGTACTTATTTAACCAATCACAAGAAATTGTTTGTCCAAAAAGTGATTTGCTGCCTATGGATCAAAATTTTACCGAAGCCCAACATCGGGAATATAATATGTCCTCTGTTGTCTAAGTAAGATTGTCATATATACCAACAATCAAATTACTCTACTACTACATACGATTTTAATTTGTGAAGAAAATATTCATAACAGAAAGATGAAAGGGGTTTTAAATCTAGAAAAAACGATTGCATCCATACTAAAAAGGTAAAAGGCAAACATGCCATAACATATTTCAGTTATTTAAACAAACATGCTATTACCGAGACTAAACTTTTGAAGGAGTTTTTGTGGCAATTAGAACAAACTTTCAAAGTTGTGCACGTTTGCCTCTAAGGCTCTGTGGAAAACTCCAACTGTACAGTTTGATTTTAATAAAATTGCTCCTAGTACAGTCAGTGACCTTGATGCGGTGCGGGAGAAGTGGAGGTGGGGCAATTGCTAAAATGAAAACATTAATCTGAGTGCCTGCTAAACACCCACTTAATGTTCCCATAAACTGAGCACTGTCCAAAACAAAGAGAATTAATTGTGAGCCGACTTTTGTAGGTTGGCTAAAAGCACCACAGCCGGATTGATTCGCAAGCCGCAAGACCGTTGAAACATGCATTCGTAATCTCGTCGTGATTCAGATTATGTTTATAAATTAATAATCAAGGAATAACTTTAAATGATTAAGAAGGCTTTATGTTTTATAAGTGTGATCATAAAGTATTGAAATTATTGTTGGGAAACCTCCAAAATATGGATTAAAATTGATAAATATTTACTTAATTAAACCTTTCATTAAAAGGAGTTGCTGTCGCTTTCTTTCAATTGTGATGTATAAGACAAAAAGCACATAGCTTTTATATAAGACTAGCTGAGCCGTACGGTGTTGCCCGTGGTGGTTGGTATTTTCAATCTTTTTAACTTAATTGTATTCTTTTTAAGTGTTCAGTCAGTGAATGGTATTTGGCTTTTATATATATAGATCTTAAATAATAAAAGCACTAAATTGTCATTATAATAAAAGATCTGAAATTATGATTTTAGTAACTTTGATCCCCCCAAATCCCTCCTAAAATTTCGAAATTTTTCATACTCTTTCTTAGTGAGCACCTATGGCCCTAGAGGAAGCTACATACCAAATTTCATTAAAATCCGTTCGGTAGTTTTGAAGAAATCGTGAATTAACAACTTTGACCCCCCCCTCCTAAGATTTCGATTATTTTTAAACCCTTTCTTAGTGAGCACGTATGGCCCTAGAGGAAGCTACATACCAAATTTCATTCCAATCTGTTCTGTAATTTTGGAGAAATCGTGGTTTAGTCATTTTTACCCCCCAAACCCCCCTAAAATTTCCAATTTTTTGAAACCCTTTCGTAGCGTATATGGCCTCAGTGTAATCTACATATAAAATTTTATTCTAATCTGTTTGGTAATTTTGGAGAAATTGTGATTTAGTAATTTTTAAGACTTAATACCAGATGAGATTTTTATAAACACACAAACATAAATTACTTAAAAGTAAGTAATTGTATTCAGGTGCAAAATTACTTAATACGTTTATTATCTGTTACAATCAAACTTTGGAAATGTACAAAATTTAAAACTGCCAAAAGAATTTAGATTTAATGGCGTATTCCTCTAGAATACATATTATGGCGCTTGAATTTATAAGTTTTGTATTTGTTTTAGTCATTTCTGGATGATACCTGAGTTTATCTTTTTCGAGAAGTTCGACTTGACTTTTATTGTTATTTGTTTTAATACATTTCAAATTTTATGTAACGATTTTAGTTAAAATTATAAAAATAATATTAAAAGAAACCTGGTCTTCAACAGTTTTAGTAATGGAGTATTCTAACTAATTATCACACAATTCTTTTTATTAGTCTAAATGAAACGAATAATTTTTGTGAAAACAGATACCATGAGAGTATTAATTTGATAATCTGAAAAACCTGCACATACCGGTAATATTATTTCTAAATAGAAAACTATACGTTCTAAAGTTTCATACTTTACAATGAAAAGTCGGAACCCTTACACGATGATTTATTTGAATGGCTGCCACGTATTTAGATTTTCTGCGAAATATATAAAGGTACATATTTTAAAAAAGAAGTATTTTACTATGAATTTTGCTGTTAAAATTTGATACCACAAAACTTAAATAGTTGAGGATACTGTCGTGTGGATTCCGCCAAACAAGTGTTTTGTATGAGGATATTAAAACTAATTTTCCAAAAATTGTGTATAATATTTAGTTTTAAATACATTCCTAAAAAATTTACTAAATAATTACCTGCCTTTTCCTAACAAAGTCCAGATGAAACTTCAAAATACTGTTTTGTAGATGTATTCATATATTTTATAGGAAATTCTAGTGATTATAATTTCAGAATTGTGTATGTTATAAAAGGATGACAGAGTGCCACACTTAATCAACAGCTGCGAAAATGTCCCCTTTTGTGTTAAAACATTGAAACAATTCCCCTTCAACACAGTTCAGTTTTATATATTACGTCTAAACGTTTGCTTTTATGCCTATTCAAAAGCTTCCCCTATTCAGCGTTCGGTTATTATAGTTGAAATTAAACAGAAAGAAACGAAAAGAAACATTTAAATGAATTCCCTTCTTTTTAATTAATACTTTTATTCACTTTGTACTTTTGTCTTACTTAATGCTGTTTTGATCAATTTCGGCTCGGCTTGAATTATTGTCACTTTGCATAAGCCAGGATTTTAGAAAACAGGAACTTACAATTATAAACTGAATTATTTCTAGAAGTCTAATTAAACTATCTTATGGTGGATGACATGATCGACGTAGAATTTGTCTCTTCATTCAGTAAAGTGTGTTTTTCCCCTAGTATAAACTTCACAAAATAATTGGAGATCTAGTCAGGTAGTATGAAGACAGATAAAGATATTTCTAACTGGAAAAACAATGTAATGTGTTTTAGTCAAAACCAACAGTTTAGTATTTCCAAATTGAATAACTACTCCACAGGAACTACACGGTTCCCTCCCCCCCTCGTCTTTACCGTTTGATTTGTCAACACTTTTCAGTTGTATACAAAGATAACGCTGAATTTAGCTTTATCAGTTAATTTGATCTTAGGAAAAATCCTTTAGGAATCATCGAATTTGGAAATGTACTTTTGAAATATGAGGTAGTTTATTAATGCATATCTAAACTACGTGAACTTGTAAAGAAAAATTGTAAATTATCGATATAAGTTACTTGCGAGTTTGAGTCAAACCCAACAGTCCAGTATTGCCAAATTTAAAACATAAGCTTCTCTTCCTACTTACCAATTGACTTAGCGACACTTCTCAATAGTTGTTAATTAAAGCGGCCAAGCTAGTATAGTGTCCGTTCCTTTGTTGATTTTGTCCAACTCTTATAATGGCAGTGGTCTATCTGAATTTATGCTCTTTTCTCAGTGATGACAGTAGACTCCACTCCGAATTTTGAAAACCCACCTCTTACAATTCTTTAGGATAACCATCAGATATTTCCCCAGAATTCATAATTTCTGTCAACTGTTGCAACACATCCTCAGCTTTTTTGTTTACAGCATCGACTAACAAAATTGTGTCCCTTTTACTGATTTAACGTTTTGGAAAATGTAAAAGTTACCCGGTGCTAAATCAGGTAAATATGTAGAATGATCAAGTAAGTACAGTAATGTTTTTTTGGGTCAAAAACCGCATCACGGAAAGTGTTTTGTGAGCAGAAGAATGAAACCATTTTCCACTCGCCGACATTGAGTGAGTAACTAGGATGCGTAGTGGGGAACGTGTTGATACAGATATAGGCGTGAATCCTGGTAATAGGCCTCGCCCTGGCGCGATGGGCCGGGGGTGTGGGGAAAGGGCGTAAGTGGAGAAAAAAACATTTTCCCACACCGCTTTCTAAGGCAGTACGCACACGGGTCGTTGCCTATGCTACGCGTGAGAGAGGCGTTTGACAACCGTCAAGCGTGGAAAATAACGATTGTCGTTTCCTGGTTGAAGCACACTGGTCGTCAGCTATCGTCAAGGAATCGACAATTCCAACTTTCAGGGTTATGCTTACAACATCAATCATTATAATTTCTTGTGAACTTGATTGTTTTAAATATGAATTATAGAACTAATGTATGTTATAATACGTTATAAGATTTGCTTTGAGGTTAGAAAGTGTATATAAATACAACCTTTTATTATCAATATATTTGTTTATACAATTTTAAAGAAGAGAGACCTATTCGTTTAACTTCGGAAACATTCGTACACCTTCGTATAACATATAAACATATTAGATTATTAATTTTTTCTCTATAATGTAACTTCTGCATCATTTGATCTATTAATATGAAATAAAAAGAGATTAAAAGATAATATTTGTATCTTTCTTTAAATATATAATAACGTATATAATAAAAATTTTTAACAAATAGGCCTACAGTTTTATAATCCTTTTAATATATGATTTATATAATATATAGGATATATGACTGTATTTAAAAATACATAAATTATCTTTTGCCAATTTCCACCTACACTTTCTGTACGACATTTTTCTCGTATACCTAGGTTAATCATAAATTCCCTTTATTTCTTAACCTCCCCTTCGAATTGAATGTTTGCAACCACCCACGTGCAGAATGAGGACTGCAGTGCACAACGCTTGAAACGCACCTACAACGAAACGACTACTCTTCTCACTCTTAACGATTGCTTAGCGCCCGTTAGCGGTCTCCCAATCATTTACCTACGCAAAAATGACCAGGCGTACAAATAACGCTTCCTTAACGATAGCACAACGACCCGTGAGCGGACTGCCTAATGTCATTCATCCTTCAAACGAAGTAGTGGATGTTTACCTCACCCTTGGACAGAGATGTACCGGGTACTGATGTTTTTAGTCAGGTTAGTAGCGGTTTGCTCAGTGCAGCACTCCCGCCGGTATCTGTACATTGATATGCATTGTATTTTCACTTGTACGGACAGATAAAACAATGATTATGTTAACTCTGGACCAATATAAATTATTTTGAAAAATATAAGGGATGAATCCTTAATTGTAATATAAAATGAAAACAAATATACATAAATATTTTATTAACAAAATGTACATTTATTCTGGAATAAGACACAAGCATAACATATAAGATTTAGTACTTATGTAATAACATATTCAAGCAACATGCTTATTTTATGATTTAATACATATGTGGACGATAAGTGAATATATACCCTAGACTAATGGAATATTTTATTTTGGTTGCATGCATTGACTAAAAACATTTAGTTTGAAATTTATTAACATTTACGACATGAGCTGGTTAGTCGAAATAAATACACTACTGGACAAAATTATTGTTTCATCTAAAAATTTATTTTTCAACTTCATTTTTATAGTTAAATATGCAATCTTAAAATTGTATGACCCATGATCTATACTAAGTTTGCCTATGAATAATGAACTTCACACGGTATAGCACCAGTTATTGTAATGGGTCCAAAAATAAAAATAAAATTTGTTAAAATATGTTTCAAGATCACTACAGTATTTTACATTATTTCAAAAAGATGTACATGTTTGTGACAGTTTTCCTGCACGAAATCTCACGAATAGAATATGATATAGACTTAGTTATTGTGTCAATCAAAGCGAATTGACATCAAAATGATCTGAAAGAAATTTTATGAAGTTCGGTCCATCTGTTCTTTTGAACGGTCATTTTTATCTGGGCATGCGCATTATGATCGGCACAAACTATTAATTTGTATTAATTTACTTATTCAGTATTGGTTCGTTTTAACAAACAGAATTTTAATAAAACTACTAACACACACGTTTTATTTTAACAACACATCAAAACTAAAATTTAAATAACAAGCAGAAAAAAATAAATAAATAAATAATAAAATAAAATAAAAACCTACATAAAAACACACTCTTCTTTGTACACGCTGAATTAACACAAAATAACTTATTACAAAGATTGAGATCATATCTATCATACAATAGTAAAAACACAGTGCAAAATCTCCTCCACCGAGTAAAAAGATCCAGACAATAGAATTCCGTTATTAAAATGTTGTGGCGAATGTTGAAAGTTTTTAGGAAGCTCATTCATGAAATGGCACCAACTTGTGAGGGACGTTTACTCCATCATAAGATCACTATCATTATTCAAATAAATAATTAAATTACAAGTGAAAAAACATAGACCAAGACCGGGAGTTGAACCCGGGACCTTCACGTTT
>JAGFPH010000505.1:34856-94241 GCA_018207615.1 Philaenus spumarius
AAAATGTATTTTGGGGGTAAAACATACATAACGCCTCCAGAGAAGGGATGATATGTTAAAACAATAAAAACGACTGTCTATAATAGAGCCAAATCCATAGTTTTCCATGTCACAGAAATGAATAGCGACATTCCAAAAATATTTTAATTGTTACTTCGTGCAGGCAAACCAAAAATTTATTCCCTTTTAAAAGCATGGTATTCAAGCTCGTACTACATAAAATTGAACGTCGTAGATTAACATTTAGTAGGGCTAGACTGTTTTCTGTAATAGTCTCTTTTCACGCCGGGTTCAAATAATCGCGTTCTGCGACGGTAAGCACCTGGGGAGTTTTTAACATTTTAAATTTATGCATACCGTAGATTTGACTAGGAATTACACACACTCAGACGATACCTTTATTATTGTTGTTTTAAAAACTGTTTTTTTAAATTGTTGTTTAAAGATATTTAAAAAATATGCTGTTTAAAACTCACTTCACTCTTCCACTTCCGAGAGTACTTTTAAAAAATAAACTCCTGGCGTCTGAGGAATATGTAACTCTTGTGATATTTTCTGAGTACGATAGTAATAAGCGGTAATATTCTTTCTCTGGTCTTTATCACCAAAATAATATATTTGTTTCTTGTTATTTGGTAAAACAATAGGGATTTCTACGGAATCTTGATATATAGCCTTCGTCTCTTCGACAAAATTTAAACTGCAATCTATTAAAGCGCCTGAACTCATTCCGCAGAAAAATATAATTTGCAGTATAATTATATCTTGCGCCGATATAATACGTACAATTTGTATTTTATTACAAAGTGTAACATTAAATCTGTTATCTTTTGGATAGTATGAGTAGAGTGGAGAGCAGAAGTTGTTGGAACATAGAGACACCTGGAAAACAACAGAAGTTATTATTGCATTTAGTAATAACATTATAGGTTAACCCAGTCAGTGGGGATTCAATAGGAACTGGTTTTAGACACAAAAACTCGCAAACCATCTTTTTGGAAGAAATGTTCTAAACTTTGGAAAAAAATGTTTGTGACTTGAAACAGAAAGATGTCTTAACTTTTTCTAATATGAAATCTAATGTAATGAGTTAAAGTGGCTCAAAGACAATCATTCAAAAATAATCTAAACAACTCCCACTTAAACAAATATATTTTAGTTTATATTAACTATTTAATTATAACAATTGTATGAACTCAAAGTAAAATCCTTTAATCACTATGGCAAGATCCACTTTCGCGATTCAAGTAGAATTGAGTCTTGCACAATTTGTAAGGCGAAAAAAATGTTCGGACCACAGGCCCGGAGATTATCAATGTTTTCGATTTTAACTTTTCCTCCCTTTTTAACGGATCGTGTTAGTTCATGCTCGTTACAATATTTTTTCTCAGTCTCATTTTATAACTCACTGATTATGATTATCTTTCTTAATATAATATCTCAATAAATATTAGGCACAATAATTTTATCAAAACATTTTAGAATTTTTGTTTTTTAAATATTTTTCTTAAGATACAACTGTTGAAGAAATACAAATCTTGTTTAGCATCTTTAATAACAACATTGTGGCTCTTTTCCCCCTCACACAACGTAGTAGGAGGTAATTTTCTTTAAGATAATTTTCCTTAACAACCTTTATACAAAATCGTTTCCAACTCCCTATTTTTTCCGCACCAAAAAGGCATGGAGCTTTTTGTAATTTCTGACTGGATTATTAAAGATAAATTGAAACCAAACAACATTTATAAACATCAAAAGCAACGATATTATTTTCACGTAAAAGTTCTACAGTTATTCGAGATACTGTATTTAGAACTTGAATCTGAGGTGCAGGAGCTATGAATTATATTCTTGACAATTAACGTGAAATTTTTAGATCAGTAGGAATAAAAATAAATATTTAAGATTTATATGAAGGCCTGTTAAATCTTTTATCATTTTTGTTAGTCAGAAATTTATTCTGAGATTACAGCAAACGTCTACATAAATGCAAACAACTTTAGGCCTTATTCTCTTTATACCACTAGTTCAGCTAATAAAACCGTTGTAGTCTTCTACAATTGGAACGTTCAAATCAGGTTGAGAAGGTTCGAAACTAGTTACTGATCATCGATTTAAATGTGCTGTACGCTACTCTCCAACCCCTTTTCATAAGTCTAACTGACAAGTAAAGTCGTTAAGGAAAAATTACAAAACTAATCTAATAAATTCCCATAATTCATAACAAAATTCAAATGTGACTGAATGTTTATGGTTTTTGTGGGTAACTCGGTCGTCCTTTGAGCAATTGCAGAAGCTCCCCTTAATAGTACATACCTGTAGATGCTCCGCTTGTACTGAGTACTGACGCCAATCTAGGTTTATCTTCAGTCAAAAACACGTCTTTCCTGCTGGAGTACACATTATAGGTGTTTGCAATACACGTTAGTATTAGCTTCCCTCCCATGAAAGTATTTACATCCAGGCTAAGTTCTGCAGTAGTCACCCTTGCTGTAATATTTCCATGTCTCACTACAAAGCTAGAGTTTATCTAAAAATAGAAACATGTAGTCAGCTTTCAACAATTTGAGGGAACATTGTTATTTAACTCAATGCAAAATATTTTTATGTTTTCCATTTTGTCATGACGTTCGTGAGCCAGAGTCTCGTAACTTTTTTTATTTTAGATAAAATAAAACCTGAACACAAAATTTCAGAATAATACGTTTACTAATCTCAAACGAGTTTCAACGACAATGTTGCCATCCTCTGGGATGCATGTTCTATAGTAACCAAATATTATTAGTTTGGTTACTGTAAATGTTGTTACTGTTAGTTTGGTTACTGTAGCCCGTGCATCACTGAGGATGGCGACACTGTCGTTGAAACGCGTTTGAGGTTATTAAACGAATTTATTGTGAGATTTTGTGTTCAGGTTTTATTTTATCTAGTTACTTTCTCACAAGTCAAGCTCATTAGTTATTTTTTGTATTTTACTACATTTTGCGAAATTCTATATGGAAGCGTTTCTAGTAAGGCAAATATGAAAGTCTAAGATGTAACAACCCTGTCTGTGAATGCTAGAATTATTGCTAGTGAATCATGATACGATAACCACGCGTCCTTCAATCAATAGCCGACTGGATGGCCAAGACTCTCAGCGACCTGTGGCGCTAAACAGTTACATTAACCTAAATTAAGAACTAAAAAGAAATTAATAAACACTTTAACTGTGCATTCTGCTTATCCAAAAAGTGGAAACGAAAATATTTGCCATCATTTACGAAATGGTTGTTCTTTAGTAAAAACTAAGGCAAACTTTAGGCAAAACGCATTCGTTGCTGGTGGTACGTGCCAGACAGATTACGTGTTACACCATGAAAAAAAGTGCCTTTTAGATAGCTTATACGACCTATTGTAGTCGTTACCATGGTGCGGCTTCAGCAAAATGTCTCTAACTTTTCGTTGCATAGTCCCTAGATAAAAAACATCTTTAATTCAAAAAATGTATATAGATTTTTATGAACACGGTAACCTTCGTAATTTTGAATATATTACTTCCAGACTGATACAAAAAAGACAGAGATAGCAAATCTCAGCCGAGCTAGTTAGTAAGTAAAATTGGGGTAGAAATCAGGAAAGTTTTTTGAAAACTGAAAAATAACTAGAACTCTTATATGATAAATGTTCCATCTGTTAATGTTATTATGTTACTAAGAGTAGTATCAACAGTTTTTAAACCTTCTAAATATCATTTTAAATCTTTTGTGTGTAAACAATTTGTTGATACGACCAACTCATTCTTCAATCGATGACCAAAATGTGGTCGTAGGTAAAAAAAATGTTATTTCTCTCTTTCCAGGCACAATATATTACTAGGTATATGCACTTTTTAAATACCTGCAACCCTTACTGCAATAAGCGAATGTGTTTAGCTTATTAAATGGGGACATATATATCTTCTTGCAAAATACCAAAAGAGGAATAGCAAAGTTCATATGCGTCTTAAGTAGCAATTACCTATTTTTTTTTTTTAATAAACGGTAGTTTTTTAATTTGTCTGGAGGTTGCAAATATAAGTAAAAAGGTCAGTAAACGTCCTTAATCTCTATATATAAAATCCAAAACCCACTCTCTCAACTCACTGACTGAACGCAGTATCTTAAAAACCAAACCACCTAAGAACTTGAAATTTGGTATGCATATTCCTTACAGGCACTAGAGGTGCACTAAGAAAGGAATAAAACAAATATTTGGTCTCTGAGGGTTGAAACAACCCCTAAAACAATACATACTGTTTGGTACATATCTCAAAAACCCTACCACCTAGGAACGTAAAATTTGGTACACATATTTGTCACACGGTCTAGAGGAGCAATAAAAAATAATTTTAAAATATTTATCCTGTAAGGGTTGAAACAACCCCTAAAACCATACATATTGTTTGTTATAGATATCTAAACAGAAACTACCTTCTAGGAACGTGAAATTTGGTACACGTATTTGTCATAAGCATTAGAGGCGCATAAAAACGAATTTAAAAATATATGACTTTTAAGGGTTTAAACAACCCTTAAAACAATAAGTATTGTTTGTTATAATTTCCTTAAAGATAGAAAACTAAAATTTTTTACATTTATTTTTACACAATACATATAAAAAGTAAACCAGTTTTACATTTTTTCACGTTCTGCTAAGGGGTGAAATGTAGTGTGGGGTAACAACCCATAAAACTATAAATATTAATTGAATTCCGCCTAGGAACGTACAATTTAGTACACATATTGGCTAGAGGCGGACTAAGAAAAGATTTTAAAATATTTGGCATTTAAGGGTTGAAGCAACCCTTAAAACAATAAACATTGTTTGTTATACTTCCCTTAAAGCTAGAAAGCTGAAATTTTGTAAATTTATTTCTTACAAGATACATAAAAAATAAAACAGTTTTAAGTTTTATCATGTTCTGCTAAGGGGTGAAATTTAGGAACAACCCCTATATCTATAAATATTAATTTAATACCGCCAAGGAACGTGACATATTTGGTACACATATTGTTCAGAGGCGCTAGAAGCGCACTAAGATAGGATTTTAAAATATTATTTGGCCTTTAAGGGTTGAAACATCCCCTAAAACAATAAATGTCGTTTGTTTCTTTTTTTAAAGCTGAAATGTTTTACATTTATTTCTTACAAACACATATAAAATGTAAATGAGTTTAATACTTTGTTACGTGATGCTATAGTTTTGAAAATGTGATAACAACCCCTAAACTATAAATATTTATGTTTATACTTTACTTAAAGCTATATCTGAAATTTTGTACATTTATTTCTTACAAGATACATATAAAAAATAAACCAGTTTTACATTTTGTTACGTGCTGCTAAGGGTTAAAAATGTAATAACAACCCCTAAAAACAATAAATATTAATTGGTATTCTTTCCTTAAAGCTGGAGAGATGAAATTCGGTACTAATTTATTTTAAGAAAATATTTTAGACGTAAGCTGATCAAAACAATCCCGATCAATGCATTCACATATTAAAGACGTACCTGGGTGATCTGCAAACATCCAGCTAAGACTGTGATTTACCAGTCTGTAGATTTAGCGGTTGAAAAAGAAGACGCTATCACTCTATTTTTTAATTTTTTAATTGATTTAATTTTTTCGGCACACATACCGTAACGAAGACGATTGACGGGCAACCAGTGAAAAATATTTACCCAACTAATTGAAAATACATGTTATAATTCACTGTCGTGAAATAATAGATGAAAGAAAATAAGAGAAAAATATTAAATTTAATTATGAATCATAGTGATGAAAAAAACAAATTCCCTGTAGAGAAGCACGGGTATTCAGCTAGTATACTATAACATTCATTCTGTGTAATATAGTAAAAATATCATAAATCTTACATGTGTTTGACAAGATAGTGGAGATTTCCTCATAAATGTTTTGTACAGTTAGAAAAAAGTTACTATTTACTAGAAATTATTTTGACTTATATGTTAGTACCATTCTGCCATTGATAAACCACGTGATGTTTGCAGGATGTGTGGATGGTGGAGAACTACAATTGCCCCTAATAGTGTCTCCTACAGAGTAGCTGCCCTTCTCCAGAAGTATAGTCGGTGGTGACATCAGAGGAGCTGGAACATCAAAAAGTCGTATTTCATATTGTAATTAGTTCAACTTAATTTGATAATTAATCCTCAAGCAATAACCTTATAGTTTGACAGCAAATGAAAAGTGCATACGATTTGAAAAAGATAGTAACTTATATAAATCGATAGTTTTGTTAATGTAAATAACACAAAACAATACGACAAAAAGTATGTTATTAATTACTTTGGTTGTTTTTATAGCTGAACTCTAACTTTAGAAGGTAAGCAAGTAAATTAAAAAAAAAAATATATAAAAATCGATTTCATAATTTTGTTTTGTTATTACTCATGTGAAATAACAATGTTTACATGTTATTAGAAATTCACAAAGTAGTCAAATCAAGTAAACAAAGATAGGTTTTATTTTTTCCGAAGATATGACTTTAGAACTAAAATAAAAACGAACGATGCTACAAATGTTTGCTTTTAGTGATTAACCTAGATTGTTTTTACAATTACTTAAACAACTTGAGTTCTGAAACTACAAAATAGGGTGTACAAAAATAAACAGTACTGAAATTAAAGCAGGTGGGGTGGATTTTTTGAACAGTTGATTACATTGTTGGTTGTTGCCAGACGACTTTGCCGATTATTACTTTCTTTTGAGAATAGTTATCGCTGTAATAATTCTTACCACTCCAGAGAAAGTTTTTGTCGTTGAACATTATTTTTGCGCAAATGGAATAATAGGACGTTCATATAGTTTGATGCGAAATGCTGTAGAGTTTCAGGAACGATTTCACTAACAGCCGCCAAGCAATGCTGAAATGGTAATTGTTGTTGACAAGTTCAGTCGTACGGTTAGTGTTTTAACGTCACGGAGGCCGTCCAAAAACGGTCACTGCGAATGAAAGCCACGGTAGACTTCTTCAGCAAGTCTTGCATCTCCGAAAAGAACACAGGATATTTTTGCTTTGAAAACAAACATCAGTAATACGTCATTGAGAAGAATGGTTAAAAATATTGATAGATTCCTGTATAAAGTACAAACATGTCAACTTTTAAATTTAAGGGAGGAAAAAAAGACAGAGTAGTTAAATGCCCCTCAACGTTGGCAATGAACTATAAAAAACATGGATTCTACAATATGTATGATTTTCAGATGAAAGTCATGATTACCTAAGAGGTACTGTCAACAAGCAAACATCACGTTTTCTTGGATTTCAACATCCTGACTATGTAGAGAACGCTCAACATAATGAACTAGTAGCAGTTTGGTACGCATAACATAACAGGGAGGAGCATGCTGGGTTCGCATTTAGTTGAACATGATAACTGGAAGTAGTTAACTGTAGACCAAGTAGAATGAACATCCTTCAACCTTTTGCAAGAGATCTGAAGAGGTTTTGTCATGCCAGCAAGTTGGCGCCACCAGTCACACCGCTGTAATCACTATTGCTTTACTTCAAAGAAAGTTTGCCAACCACTTAGTTTCCCAAGGAACAAACTTTCTATTCATATCCCACTCCATCAATCTTCCACCATCTGACTGACAGCTTATGTGTGGGGAATGATGAAGGAAAGCATCTTCCGAAACGAGTCACTAACTACGATTGTAGAGCTTAGTGAAGCAATAACTAGATTAGTTAGGTGAATATTGTATTAATAAAGTAGTTGAGAATGAGTATGTTAAAACTCAGCAATTTAAATAGTATCGACTTATATAAAATTCGATCAACACAGTAATTTTTTTAAAGTGGTTTTTATACATATGTAGACCTATAACTGATACAATTGTGACTGTTTTAGAAACTACTTGTTCTTTCTTCCGTTAGTTTAAGTTTAAAATATTAGTTAAACTCATTACAATGGTTTTTATATGCACTCAACAAAATATACGCAATAGCAATGTAAATAGCGTAGAGCTAAATAAGGCAAGGCACTAATTGAGGCTCGGTGAAGTGATAATACAGCACAGAACGCTCTTTTGCTGTCAATGGAAATTACCAAAAACAGCTTAAATTGGTGACGCTGTTTCACGTCGTTGCATGTGTTGTCGTGTAACGCCATGGCCGAGACACAGTTTTTCAATTCGATCCATTCAAATTTATTACATAATACACCTGTTTTCAATTTGTCAGATATGTGAATCACATATAGTAATAATTTTTTATAATACTAAACAAATATTATTAAACAGATAAGATTAACAATAAAGTTCAGAAATCAAAACAACAGTACAACATTTTAAAATCACAATGCCTACAATCAATAATCTACCGTTTCTACATTTAAATGATTAAGACAATTTTAAATATATACAGAAATATATAACCTATATATTAAGTTCTTCACAATCTTTAATTGTAATGGTTTATTGGTAACCAGTTTCGAAATTTCTAATGCCACCTTTAGATCACTTAAAACCATCGATGTATACTCCCGGGATTGGCAGCTCCATTGTCAGAAGCCGAGCCGGAAATTATTGGTTGCGTTCTAGACTTTGAAGGCTGAATGGGCAAAAAGCGTTTCGCCGCACTTTACTCATTTTCTTGATAACTTTCCTAACTTTCATTTTCTTGATAACGTATTTAAACTTGATCGCTTTATAAATACGTTTTAAGGTATTTTTATAATGATCAGTTTGAAATAGTTAATACAAAAAAAAAAAAACTTTAGATAAAGATATTTGTGAATAAGTTTACCTTCTATACATTATTCACCATCTATCCGGCTTTTAAATGTCTACCAACATCTAAATAACGGTACCAAATATTTGATATTGAAGTAGGATACAAATTCAAATAACAACCAAACATATTTTATTATATAACACAAATTCTTAATGTAGAGGGACCCAAAACTCAATTACATATTATGAAACAAAATAACCTTGTTTAACTTTTGTCTAATACCTAAATTAGTTTTTTTTTCACAGCTCCAGTTGTTTGTTTCTTTGCCAAATGATCTTAAAAAATACTTTACACACAAACTTAATTAGAAACATTGTATGGTCTCCTAGAAATTCATCATTTGTAACATGGCCTTTAAAACATTTCCTTTGAAGTGATTACAAATTTTCGCTGTTAATTTATGGGTGCTTTCAGTAGGGTTAATTGAATGCAGCTTAAGTCTGTAGGCATATTTCAATATTTTTCAATACATCTTCATGAGACCTGATCAACTTCCCTTTTGATATAAAATCTGTAAAATGCGTCTGAGGTCATAGAACACAGTTTTCAGGATGCAGAATCGCGCTGCAATCTTCACATGTTATTTTTTTCTTTTCAATTTGTCTAACAATCACCTCACAAATATAATACAGCACTTTATCTTTGTAACTAGATAACTCATTAACCACATTAGTCCCCAGCTCTATGACATCAATTCTTGGGGTTGGGTCAAACTGAAGACAGTTGCTGTGTTCAGAAGGCCGTACGCTATTTCTGAACATGAGCTTTCTCAAAGCCCAGGTAAACAATCGTTTGGATTGCTATTATTTCTCCTGCTCCTAATACAATTCCAGACGATCCTGGCTTAATGTGTAGGTCAACATAAATATACTTAAAACCACCTAAAGATAATAAACCTTAATATAAACGTTGATTTATAATAACCTATCCTCAACATTGGAATACTTTTAATATTAGATAGAAAAGCCTATCACAAATATTTTTCTGTCGCGTTCTGACAAAAGCTGTTCTTCAGTTCTCAGCTCTAACACATATTTTTTAACTTCACTTAACATCTCTTTGTTCTTATCTGTATAAGATCATGAATAACCTAACAAGACCTTTCTAGCCCTTAATAAAGGGATCCCTACTATTCATGTAATAAATTATGTTATCAACTGTTCTTACATTTGACAGTTGGTAAACAAAAATTAATCAAATATTGCATCGCACCTGCTACGCTAGAGCTAAGGATGTGAGCAGCAATTTTTAAATTCATTTTTCAGTTTTTGTGAAATACATGTTTGTCTCATAATTGATTGCACAAATGCAATCCTTCAGCTTTCTGTAGCTTCTTAAGCTCCTCAGCTTTAATTCAGGCTGAATCAGGTCCTGAATAAATAGGCCACCCACGTGGTGATAAAGCAATTACCCACAGTGCCGAATTTACAATTGTGGGCCCCCTGCAAAATTTCTCCAAGCACCCCTCGAGCAGACATCGATGGGGGGAAAGGGGGGGGGGGGGAGGAAACCTTACACAATTTTTTATAAAGCAAATAGATTAAAGTTTAACATAAAATTTATCAAATAAATTTTGCTAAGCCTTTTTAAACAAGTTGTACGAATATTGAAGAACTTACATGAATGTTTTGTGTAAAATGTTTAGAGATTAACATGTTTTTACTTTTTCCAATTTAAACTACTTTCAGGAAAAGAATAGATAAATAAAAATTTTTAATACAAATATGTGTATTTTAAGAGTAAATGTGTAAAATCGTAAGCAGTAAATGTATAATGATTCAAAATTAATTTGGTTCTTTTTATTCACAAAGATAAAATGAAATACCTGTTAAAATCTTTTCTGCCACTGCTTAAACTCAATATTTTATAATTTTTTTTATTTTAGCCTCGTTTATTTTTCAGTAGAGGGCTTTTTGGGTCCCCTCGGATCTCGTGGTTTCGCGGTTCCTAGATGCGGCCATGACACCACGGTTTCCTGCATTTACCCATTCAGCCTGCAAGACACTTTCGCTGCAACAAGCAACACTCGGCTGTGTGCGCTCGGAAATGCCTTACGGGCAGCGCGCGATCCAGTAGTATTTACATTGTCGCTTCAAACACGGTCTCATTATACGTAACAGATAATAAAATACATAAACAAAGCACTTTAACAAGTTTTTCACATTATTATGTATAAGGTGGAGTCAGGTGAGCATTATTAGAGAGAATGGTCCCAACAATGTTTGAATTTTTCAAATCAACATGATCCATGGGGGTGTTTGTGTAGAGACAATTGTTTGAATATTTCATTTGAACTATGGCGTATTTCGTCTTTCAAAATAAAGTCCTGTTCTAGTGGCTTTATATATTTCGAATTGTTTTAGTGTTTTAAGAAGGTTCATTTTTTACACTTATGTAAAATATTTAAATTTTCGTGTATATTTTTGTAAGAATAGGCCTGATCTATTAAATGTTTGTCAAGGTTAGATCTTTGCTCTATTATATTTAAGATTAGGAACAAGTTTTTGCGAATGTTCTTACAGTTTGTCCAATATACAATTTTAACTCCACTGTGGACCATGCATGGTGACCAACAGTCTTCTTTGCAGTGTTTTGTTTGTGTATTTTATTATGTGTTGTGAATATTATTTATTGATGTGACTGTGTTTTAAGTGATCTGACAATGGCATTACAGGTGTTGCAATCCGGTTATCCAATAAACCATTACAATAAAGGATTATGGCGGACTACAAATAAGGTAATAAACTTTTGTAGTATTATAATATGTTTTTTTAATATCAAGAATCATTAACTTAAGAAAGTAGAGAAGTAGGGGTCGAAGGAAAAATTATAACTTTATTAGTAGGCATAGAATACATTTTTTAAGCTATTACTAACTTTCTAAATATGGACAAAACTTTTATTCGAAAAAATTTTTTTATATGACCAACCATAACGGCAGGGGATGATCAAAATGAGGTAGCACAACAAAAAGTTCCTAACTCTCTCAATCAACTTCTATAAAAGCGAGTATACGTCCGTACGTATACGTACGTGAGTAACAATATAATATAACAGCTAATTTCACCCATCATCTGTAATACTTAAAAATAACCTAGCGTATGTATATTATACTTTTGTTTCATGTTTACAACTTCCATCAATAATAAATATAATGTCTTTTGCAATATTTGCTACATTATAAACTAATGTAGGCTATATAATAAAAATATGTTATAAGATTTGCTTTGAGATTATACAATGAAAATAAACACAATCTTTTAGCATCAATATGTTCATTTTTACAAATTTAAAGAAGAGATACCCATTCGTTTAACTTCGGAAACATTCGTACATCTTAGTATAATATAAACTTATTCGATTATTAATTTCTTCATTATAATATTAATAACTTCAAAATCATTTGATATGAAATAAATAGCAATTAGAAGATAATATTTTATCTTTATTTTATATAATAAATAAATAATAATATATAAAAAGTAAATGTGTGCTCTCTTGGGACGCTTGTCGGGAAAAAAGTTCATCACGCATTTTCTTCAATTCTTTTACCAGCCTTAACGGCAACATACACACATAATTTTAATCTTTCAATTACCGTTTATTATTAGATTGTTTTTTATACAAGTATTTACTGTCTCCATACGTTTAATGTTATTATAATAAAGGTGTAAAATGAATTATAACATCAAAGCTAAGATGGTCCATTCATTTTAAATATACATTCAATAAACAAAAAATGTTGGTGCATCAGTCTAAGCCTAACCTAACATTATTGTGTGTATTTTTAATTTATTTTAACTGTTTTAACGGCAACTCACATAGAATAATTTTAGATCAAGGTTTATACTTAAAATTACTTTCTAGGCCTAACCTAAAATTTCAGAGCATGACAATAATATCTGAACTACGCAGAACGGAACCGATCTCTCTTAATTTAAATTGATGAATCAAAACACACAACAAACGTTACTAATTTATTTTAATAAATTTATTTGTTTATGTTCATTTTATTCTAACCCAATCACCTAATCGGTTGCGACGTTTGTCCTGATTCCCAATTTTTTTAAATGTACATTTAATGTAAAACTTTTGAAAAAAATGTATTTTTTTTGTCTTTAGAAAATTTTCTACCCTGCAGATTTTAAATGTGTATAGGTTACTTATTAAACGACCTTATTCCATTACGTTGCAGCCTTTGTTCAAATATTTTAAACCTATGACTTGGCCAAATAAACATTTTACTGTTTCTTATGAAATAAAAATAATTTCAGGTTCCAGATGTATAGCTATTTTTATGAACCGTGCATAGAAACTCATACATTTAGTCAGATGTAGAAGTCATTATACTGCATTGAGTTTAAAAAAGGAGTTTCCATGGAGTTCCAAGTTCTTTCATTGACAATAACCCTTAATTTACTTTTTTGAATTTTCAAAATATTATCTACACATGATAAGTTTTCCCGTGAAAACCAGAGTGAAGCCAGTTTTAGAGTCAAATACTCGCACAATATGGCGGAGTCAAATACTCACAAGTCGCGAGCCGCCGCGCCGGCTGGCCGCCCGTACATGTTGCCACATTACCCGCGAAACGAAGCTCGTGTTCTAACTGTTGTATGATAGAAACAATAACTAATTTTTTCAAAAAAAATACTATTCGGAAAATATAGCTTTTCAGCTTCATTTCTCTCATTTACATGACGCACCCGCCCTAAAAACAAAATTTTTTCTCGCAACGCAACTTCTGATGTCACAAATTAAAAAGTATAAAAAAGTTTGGACATTATTTGATTTTTAAAGTGCCAAACCATTTTTATTTTCAAATTGTGAACAAACCATTAGCGTATCACACTATTAAACTGTAAGTTTGTAAAATTTCAAAGATTTTCGAACTTTTTCAGCTATTGAAACCACGGTGTAAATGAATAGGGCGCACTGAAAATTTAATTTCTCTCTAGGCCCGTTCATCGTTTTTATCCTTAGTCAAGATGGCCGACCTGGCTTCAATTCCTACAATGCACAGGCTTGTGGCATGACCAGTCTATTTAATTCTGTGGTCGCTAGGTCAAACTATACTTCATTAATGAAAAATATATCACTAATATTCAGATTCCATCAAATCTAATTTTGAAATCCTACTAAATACTTGTTTACTTAAACTGACAGAATGACATTTTTTAAGGTTGTTGATAGTTTGGTTAAATTGAAGTTATTGTCCTTCACAGGTTTTGTTAATCCTTTCTGATATTGAATAATTACTATGAAAATGTATTATTTGCAATTACTAATTATTAAATTGTAATCCATTGTCCGAGAACTATTCATTCAAAGCATAATGCCTTAGGCTTGCGTTCTGACAGTTTAAAAATATTATCTTTTATTACGACAATAGTATAGTTATTATTCAGAATTAAACCATCTTTTATACTCCTTGGAAAGTAATTTGTATAATATTTAAAATAATAACAGTTGGTGCGAAACTCCATAATAGGATACAACTGACCAATGGTAAAGTTTTCACAAATATAATTTTGTATGTACTAAGCTACAGTACTTATGTTTTGCCGTTAGACATCTTCTAGTTGTTTGTTTGTCATTTATATTAATACAAATAAAAAGAGAGAAATACCAGTATGGAATTAATCAGGCAGATTCTGTTTAGCGATTTACACCCTCCAAAATAACAGTTTACTTTTTAAAAGTCTAATGTGATTCAAACCTGCCAAGTTTTTCACTTTGAAAGCAATAGTGACTGATTTTTAAAATAATATGTTAGGTTGTAGTCAGATTGGCAGAACACGACTGTTGACGTGGACGTGATTATATTCTTTGAATTGTGTTTACATTTTCCTGAATTTTTAAAGTGAAAACTTCTTTAGGCGCGTTTTTTCACGGAGAAAAATGATTGAACTCGCGACACCGTCATCTACACCGTCATCGTCATCGCACGGACCACTTTTTTTTAAGGCTCCGTCACATCTCCCCAATTATTTAAGGGCACAGTTGCATCCCGCATTTATTTAAGGCTCCGAAGCATCTCCGAAACTATTTAAAGCTCAATCAGATCTCCACAATTATTTAAGGCTCCTTCGCATCCCCGCAAACATTGAAGGGTACGTCGCACCTCCTCAATTATTTAAGACACAGTCGCTTCGCCACATTTATTTAAGGCTCAGACTCATATCCGCAATTATTTAAGGTTCTTTCGCATCTCCGCAATTACTTAAGGCATTGAAGAAACAATACTTTTGTTGTTTCTTCAATGCTTAAGGTTACAACATTATTACATTGATTAGAAAAAAATACTTCTTAATAACCCGAAAATAAAGTTAACTATATGAAGCTAAAAAGTCTTCACTTCTGACGACAGTCCCACGACTGGCTGTTATTTACTTTTTTAACTGTTATGGTTTGAGCATATTTTATAAATTATGAGCACTATCCTGTTTTTGCCATTATATAATGTTCAGTATTACATTTTAGATAGTGGTTAAAATATTTTAACTTTTATTTGTAGTATAATAAATACTCGTTTGAACTAGTAGTTTGAAAGAGATAAACGAATGAAGAGAATTTAATTAATGGAAAAGTATTCATAATTTTAGTTTGGTCATAAAACCAAACTCTTTTTATAATTAAGCAGCAATGTAAATACAATAAATAGACCAAAATACTAAAAAAGCTCAAATATGGATATAAATTCAGAAATATGTCTCATGAGTAATAAAAAGTAAAACTACAACGAGATTACATTATTGTTTATGTATTACAAGGTCTAAATTAATTGAAACATTTAGCTCGTCAAATAACAGAGCAAAATATTCAAAAAGAATATATTTTTGTTTTGATTTATTTATTAGTTCCTAGAAATCTAGAATTATTTAAGCATTTATTCTTAATTGAATAAAATGTGTTTAAAAATAGATATAATTTAAAAATATTATGTTAATTTATTACTAAGCACACAAAAACCAGCTAGCAAAAATAAAATTAGATTCAAAAACAGCTAATTACGTAAGTACATCAGCTTCAGTACTTGTACAAAAACTAAACTAACCTAAAATTTACAAAATCTTAGACTTAAACGTATTAAGGACTATGGGTAGTTGCGTATTAATAGTAGGGATAATAATGCACATTATAACAGATGATTTAGCTTCAACAATTCAACACAAGACGTAGCCTATATTAGCCTATACTTTAACATTATGGTTACACTTTCACAAATTGCTCAAAATCTCTGTGCGTGATATCTAGTTACATTTACTACCGATAAAATTATATGTTGAATATTAATTTCATAAATAATTTCCATAATCATGAATTGTAATGCATCTAATTTAAGCGGGGTGGCTGAGAGGCTAAAGACGTTGGGTCACTCTGCTACAGTTGAAAGACCATAACATTTTCTAAACTGGCCATTGGCTATTGATTTAGCTGCGCTACAAGCTGCCTCCCTCGTCTTCAGTAGTCTATGAGGCATAAAGTAAAGACTTTAAAAACAAATTAGTATTTTGATGGAACACTGGCGGAGGAAGTGGACTAGTTTGCCCAAAAGGATAATTAATTAAAATAGATTTTAAATGTAGATTGTTTTCCATACTTGTATCAGTGATAAATATGAACAAATTGTATTTTAATAAACATGTCTTCGTAGGTCGAATTTTATAAAAGGTTACTTTCGCTGGCATTTAAACCCAAACTAAGCAATATTTCCGTAACTATTTTAGAAAAATATGGCATTTAAAAATAGTGGTAAGAAAATGTTGGGTACTAATCACTGAATAAGAACACCTTTTTTCATAACTAATGTCTTTAAGCTGAGGTGTCGTTCGAGACAGGAACGTACACATGGGAAAACGCTTAGAGGGGAATTAAAACTTTACTATTGGGTCTTAAAATTCAAGTTCACTCTTTTCTGTCAGTTAGTATGAATTCTTCACTTCAAAACATAATTATCGGTAGTATCGTTTGACTATACAACACAACTTACCAATAACATTCATGCGTGCAGGCACCACCATTGTTTCGAAGTTTGGAGCGTCTGTTGATACTTCGCAGCGGTATGTACCAGAGTTCTCTGGTTCAATGTTTCTCAGAACTACTCTGTTGGCACCCGAAGCACTTATCTACAACAAACATGTATACTGCATCTCGTGTAATGGTATTCACTTATCGTAACAATAGATTATAGCAATTAGGTCATTTTTCACAAGCTTTTTTCAGGAAAACAATAATTTGTGAAATTAAATGAAATTTATTACGCGTAATATGTAGAGAAGTAAGAAATTTGATAAAAAACCAGACGTCCGAAGACGATTGCTTCTGGAGACTATAAACGCCCCTAAACTATATAAACTCTGTTCTTATTAAACCTACATAAATTTTAAAACAAACCATCTTCTGGTTTTTATAATCTTATTTTCTTTTTACTACAATTTGTTTGATAAAACGTACGAGTTATTCGTGAAAATCGTTAAAAACATGATTTTTTTTGTATGAAGAACCAACTTATTCAATCGCAAATAACTCAAAAAGTATTAAATTATCGAAATAACTGTATAGGAAACATTTCACATGGAAATCATTCCTCTATCGATTCCTGTGGTTATTTTGAATTTAATAATTTCCACCCCTCCACCCTCCGAAAAGGGGTGACATCCACCCCTGGGTAAAAGCCCGCATTGGCACTAGGTCACTTCTGTTTCTTGAGCCATTCTCTAATTAGTGTTCAAATTTCACGTCAGTATTTTCCGAATAAACCGTCATCCACGGAAAACCCGTCCGGGTTTTTAGTATTGAGTGGAATACCGTCATCCACTGCAATACTGCTACAAACAATGTATGGGTTTACAAAATAACAGTTTGAAGCGTTTTTGCCCAAGTATTTAAAAAAACTTTAGGTGCAACTACTATAGAAAAATATGAGATAAAAACTATATAGGCTAATAAATTTAAATTTCTATCTAGAATTTGTAGACACAAACATCTAAAACAAGTTAAAAAAAGATTTCAGAAACCTTCATTGAGATAAGTGTGTACTAGTGGACGTTTTTTTTCTTCGAAAGGGTCGTTTTATATAGAGGTAACATTTATTAGAGGTAAAGTAAAGAAAAAAGCCTTAAAAACCACAGTTAAAAATAAATAAACTATAAACTCCTAAACTATAAACAAGTACCAGTTGTTTAAAGTGCTTTAAAATATTGGTAGGTTCTGTGTTTGCTGAAAAAAAAACTAACAATTGTAAAAAGTAAACTTTTTTCTCCATCAAATAACGAAATTATTATTACATCACTGTAATAAATACAAACAAATGTATGTCATTTTTCAAATAAAAATAATTCTTCTACTTGCATCGACCGAAATGTTAAATAACCTTGGCATACAATTGTAATGTTTTAAATAATGTTTCCATTTTGTATCATACACAAACCTATTAACCGAACACTTGACATAGAATTTTTTAAATACTTTTTCACAACAGAATAATTAACTGATTTTTGCAAGGATCTACCAATCCTTTTGAACCAATATTTGTTTTATACGCGCCTTCCTGATTAGTATTAATATTTCAATTTTTTTTTTTGCTAAGATAATTGAGGAAATTACAGTTTTTAAAAATTTCTAAACTCCTGAACTTTAAACAAGTACCAGTTGTTTAAAGTGCTTAAAAATATTGGTAGGTTCTGTGTTTGCTGAAAAAAACTAACAATTGTAAAAAGTAAACTTGTTTCCCCATCAAATAACGAAATTATTATTACATCACTGTAATAAATACAAATAAAGAACAAACAAATGTATGCCATTTTTCAAATAAAGTTCGAAATATTAAATCATTTTGGCGTACAATTGTAACGTTTTAAATAATGTTTCCATTTTGTATCATACACAAACCTATTACCGAACACTTGACATAGAATTTTTTAAATAATTTTTCATTCTTTACACAACAGAATAATTAACTGATTTTTGTAAGGATCCACTAATCCTTTTGAACCAACTTTTGTTTTATACGCGACTTCCTGATTAGTATTAATATTTCTATTTTTTCCCCTAAGATAACTGAGGATTCAAACAACCATGGTTGTCATATTTATAATTTTGTTATTGCAAGTACAAACGATATGTAATTAAAACTTAAGAACTAAAATATTAGTAGAAGAAAATTCTATTAAAATAAAGCCACAATCAACATTAAAAGTTTGAATTAAAATGTTACTTTGATTCTCAGAAAATGCGAAAATCTCCCGTAAATGCACAGTCGGACACACTCTAAGTCAAAAGAAAAGTTTAGTTTTGACGGATCGAACTGAACACAAATTACTCGTACACTTCGTTTAGTAGTAGTTACTTTTTTGAGTGTAAAACCATATATTAGGTAAACACTTATTTAAAATATGTCATATTACCCTCTGTTGTACCTTACAAGTATAAAACAAAAAAATTAAAAAAGCACAATTTTAAATAATTTTTTTTTTGTGTCTTTGGGGTTGCTGCAGTTGCACATTACCTCTGGGTAGACAAAAACTGTAATACAAATTTTGTTTATTTGTTTATTAATATTTTGTAAATGAAAGGTACTCTGATATCTTGTAGGTATGACCATTGAAGAAACAACACTATAAGAAGCGAAACCTAATGGGCTATAAGCGGACGCTTGCATGTTAGTTCATTTCGAAGTCACTCGGAGCGCCACTAGTCTTTTGCTGCTCCTTGAGACGAAACTGACATTATAGGCAGAGTTTAAATTTCGCCGCACCACCAGACCGCGAATATATCTGCCTCTTTGCACTGTCTGGCACAAACTGCTTTGACCTCCTTTCAACATCCCCAACGAAGAGAATAATTTAGTTTTCGTTTTGGAGGGAGCAAGCACATGTTTCAATATTTGGCGCACGTTGCAACTATATTATACAGTACTTTTGAACAATGATTTATTATTGATAATGTTTTTAATAACCAAATTATAAAATGTGGCATAAATTTAATACTTTTTTTAATGAATTAAAAACAATTTTAAGTAGCAAATGATTTTTTGTAACTTACAATGATTTTTTTGTAACTTAACGTAAAAATGTTATGTCAAATACTGTATAAATATTATCTTAAATCTCCAATTAACATTATTTGAACATGGGTTTTTCCTGAATTTGATTTGATAATCTATTACTGTAAAATATTGTAAAGTCTTCTAAGTTTGTTTTGTTGAAAAAATATCCCATACAAGGTAAATGTAAAATATGCATGCAACAGTAATTAACAAATAAACATTTTATTTCGTAAAGTCGGACTTAAAATTGGTAAAATATTTAACGAAATATACAAAAACTTAGGTAAAATTGCAAAACAGTTTTTGTTTTGACACCAAACATATATATTTCAGCCTTTCTCAAATAAGGTGTTAGATTGTTCATTACTGCTTTTGGGATATTTAAAGCTTATAAAAAGTATTGTTTTCCAGGCAATACTTATGACAGTTTGGCGAAAAAGCTCTAAAAGATTTAGTTTTATGGTCAATATTTTGAACTGGGAGAAAAAACCCAGAAATAAATAAATAATAATAATCTTTATATAAACTATTTACAATCGATCACGTAAGCAACAACTAAAATAATATAAAGCAAAGTATTGTACACATAGACTACGAAATAATTATACCGAGTGTTCCATAACTAGGTGTACGCTTATTCTTCGCGTTAGGGATTGAGCTACCGTAATGTAAACAAGTAGCACGGGTTATGAGCTTCGCTTCGCTCGCAGCGTAAAAACTCGCCCATCGGCCTCCTATGAGAAGATGCCCCCAATTTAAGGTCCACCACGTGGCTTTGGACAAGTTACTTTTATGTTATTTTACGTTTTGATCGATTTTGGGGAAACCAAGCTAGCTATAAGGCCGCGTACAAACAAAATGTGCTGATTAACATTCTATATTTATGTTTTTAGAAAAAACTCTAAAAAAAAACATTCAATCACGTAGGAAAATCTAAAAAAATCTATTTGCAATTTTACAAAACGTAGAGGGAGCGATAGTTATGGAACATCCTGTATAACCTAACATTTTGTTACAATAAATAATCACCATGAATATACACATACATACATTGGAAAACAACATACACACAAATATAATGTTACAAAGCTCTTAAGAAACCAAGCATTACACAATTTACAATCACTAGTGGGGTTTGCATGAATTTGTTATATTTGAGTCCCCAAACCCCCATTTTTGGGCGAGAGCCAAGTTTTCGGATGCAACCTCCTTTAATATCATATAAACTATAAACATTCCGTTTCCTATTTGCAATTTTACAAAACGTAGAGGGGGCGCTAGTTATGGAACATTCTGTATAACCTAACATTTTGTTACAATAAATAATCACCATGAATACACACATACATACATTGGAAAACAACATACACACAAATATAATGTTACAAAGCTCTTAAGAAACCAAGCATATACAATTTACAAACTTCAAATTTAATGATTTAATATAAATGCACTTCTAAAACCAGGTAAACTCTTTGAACTTGAAAGTACACTAAAAGAACAGGTTTTCCAAATTTTAGCTTTATATAAATAAAAATTATTCTACAGATGAAAGTCTATGTACTTCGATAATTTTTTAAAACTAAAACTAAAAAATACTCCGGAAAAATACTCCACACTTAGGGGCTGGATTGGCAGTTTCCACAAAAAGGAACTGGCCCTAAAGCCTTTGCTTTAAAAATTGGAATGGGGATTTGGCGTTAAACGATCAAGAGAACTGTAGAGAATTGATATATTTTGAAAATCTTTAAAATTGCCCAGAACCTTCTAATAAATTCCCACCAGAGCATACAACCACAGAATACAGTAATATGGAATTTCTGTAATCTTTGATATACTACTAAAACTAATCCAAACTCAATAAAACCCGATGATACAGAAATTAAAAGACTTAAAAATAAGAAATGGAAAAACGGAATTGTTTTAAAAACCCTCCATGACCTCAATGTTAAAAAAACTTGTATTTTTGCGTAGGTTTGAAATAAATAAATATATTATTTCTGGTTAACGTTAACATTAAATATTTTATGCAGTTCAATCAAAAAGTTTACGAAAATTTGATACTAAAATAAAAACAACTGTACGAGTCTGAAACACCTGTTGGTAGGAGCGATTTCCTAAAAGTTCAGCCTTAAGAAACATTATCTTACATTTTGTAGTATAGATGAAAAAAAACGTAACACCCTTTATAATTTATGAAATTTAATATGATATATTTTATATTATATTAAAAAATATATAACTTACTGTTATTTGGACCGCAATCATGGCACAAATGTTCAAAGCACAAATTATTAATCCCTACTTGAAGAAGTAAAATGACACAATGAGAAGATTTAGGCTTCAAATTTAAATATATGTTATGAGAGTACGTTGAAAGGTTCTCTCAAACAAAGGGCGAGCTTCTAGACAAAAATAAATAACGTGGGGAATTTTTAAGATTTTATAATTTGTATTTTTTAACAAAATTAAAATGAGGAAATGATAAATTTTATATTTTTGGGAATGTTTGGGCTTCAAATTGGTACATTTGTCATGAGCCTAACTGGTGTCGCCCAAACTAATGGATCTTACACAAATTTTTCCCATTTAAATAACATGGCGTAATTTTAAAATGTCAGTTGTTAAAATAAACTCAATTTATTGGATTTTTATATTTTGCTGTAACTCTGCAGTGTAAAACGAATAAAATGACACTTTTTTTACAAATTGGTAGAAAAATAGAAAAATACCGACGTAATAGGCCGATAATGTACTTCCCCAACGATAATTCAATAATTACAAAGCAAACGCATAAAAACGCATACGGTACACTTGAAGCACAAACCTGGAATAACGGTCGTTACACAATTAACATTGATAATTCAATAATTACGATAATTATACAATAATTCAATAATTTATATAACAGGAAATCTATAAGAGCTGTAAGCGGCGTAAATGTTCTAAATTTTTAGCTCTTTCGATTGAGCTATCAACCAACCTCGTCCTTTTTTATTTTTTAAAATAAATAGAAAAAACGAAAAATACATAAAATTAGAATTTTTATAGCCTTGAATGTTACAAAAAAAATCATTGCTTGATGACATATCTAGAGATAAAAAATAAACACATTTAAAAAAAAAATCTTCACTATCTGTCCATTAGGAGAGGCTGGGCAATTGGAAATAGGTTTTCGACAAAAATCATTTAATAATATAGATTATTATTTGAAAATATAATTAATTATAACAAAATACTACAAGATGCTCTTCTCTTTCAGTTATTGTTTTCTCACTTTAAAATAGGATTTACAAAACTTTTATAAATTAACGAAATGATTTACAAACGCAATAAAAAACAAATACTAAAATATACTTTATTATGAAAACTAATGAATAAAAACGTGAATCCAGAATAAATAAATAGAATAGCGTGATCGGACCAATGGAGCGTTTGTGGCAGGACCTTTTAGTTTCGAGCGCAATTTTATTGTCGTTAATCAACTACATTAAAAACCAAAACGGGTGTTTGGAGACAAAATATGTTTAAACAAAAATTTTAGTACTTGTAATTTCCTACAAGTTTCCCGCTGACAAAACATCGTAACTTGAAAAATTAAAAAATCCTCGCTTACTGAAAATTTTATGTCAGATGATTCCTGAATTAAAGTAAGTTTGCATTTTACTTTTTCAATGTGTACAATTACGTAAAAATATATTTCATGTAGAAAACGAGATGGGTAGAATCCCACATAAAGATGGAAAGCCTCTAAAACCTGTTTTAAAAAAAATTAAAGATAACTCAACCCATAGGCTAAGTCACCTAAGGAGAGCATAGCAGTTGTTTACGTTTACGCATCGACAAAACTATTTGGTCTCTGTGAAGTTGACCTAGGGGCGGGCATGTAATGTACAGTCCCAATAAAGAAGGTACAGTCCTCGCGGCGATGCTGCTGGCGGTATCTGTTGGCCTCGATCCAAACTAGGCATTTTCGACTGTTGAAAAGTGTTACCTCTGATAACATGGGGGTTTCGCTTCTTATAGTGTTGATTCTTCAATGGTATGACTCTCGAACGGACAAATATAATGAAGTTCTGTACATTGCAAGAGATTTATAACATTGATAAACGTGATAAACAATTCACTGTTTGAATTCAGAGTGATTATGTATTAAAGAACCGAAAGGGAAAGGATTACGCTTCGTATTCTTGTAAATAAATCTAAATTTCGAATGAGAGGTTAGAAGTGTTTTATGTTTACCCGATCAGTATTCCAACACTCACCCACGCTTAGGTTAAACAACTGATTTTCAATTCACCCCAAACCTTAGAATTGTAATAAGATTGATTATTGATTGCATAATATATATTTGATTCTATAAACGCGTTCTACCCTGCCAAGCCACGCTTCAACAGAGTGTATATGATAATAGAATAGACAACTGTAGGTTTTCAAGGGCCCACAGCTTAACAATGGCTTAAAAAATAGGTTAATTTTATAACTTTCATAAAGATTGTAAAATTTAGTTTCAAAATGGCACTTTTGTAAGTTTTCATCTTGTGGAATATTAAATGGGTACCGACTAAACGTTTTGATTCATGATGGCTTATATAGTTTACTAGCTGACCCGTACGGCGTTGCCCGTGGTGGTTGGTATTTTCAGTCTTTTTAACGTAATTGTATTCTTTTTAAGTGTTCAGTCAGTGAGTGGTATTTGGCTTTTATATATATAGATCTTAAATAATAAAAGCACGACTGTCATAATAATAAAAGATCTGAAATTATTATTTTAGTAACTTTGATTCCCCCAAATCCCTCCTAAAATTTCTAAATTTTTCAAACCCTTTCTCAGTGAGCACCTATGGCCCTAGAGGAAGCTACATACCAAATTTCGTTTCAATCCGTTGGGTAGTTTTTGAGAAATCATGATGAGTGAGTCAGTGAGTGAGTGAGTGAGTGTTATTTCGCTTATATATATATAGATTATTGCAGATAGATTCTTTTATATAGACAATTTTATTAAATTGTGTTTGCACTTTTAATTCTACATTTAGAGAAATACCACATAATTAATTGAATTAGTTTATTTGAAAAATTGGTTTCGACAACATGTAAAAAGTGTCTTCAGGGATCGAGAGACGCGGTAATGTTTCTCGCCAAGTTTATGTCACAGAGCTACTAAAAGTTGACGACCGTTCGACATACTGAATTTCCTTAGTTGTTATTTATTTGCAGATACAATACTTACATCTACATTGACTCCAGAAATAGGGAAGACTTTGCTGTGTGGAAGCTCTTTAGGGACGTATCGATAGAACTCCTGTCTCCCTTTGTACCATTTGACCATATAGAGAAGGTCTCCTTCCAGATCATACTTGCAAAAAAGGGTGGCCGTCCCTCCAGGAGGTACGGCGAGAGGTACTTGTAGTTCTACATCCCTCAGACTTCCGGCGCCTAGTTAGCAAAATATTAATGAATTAGTCACTTAAAAAATAAGTTAAAACGTAATTTATAAACGTACAAACAAAATATATTACATGTATGTATCCCCAAGCTCTATAAGAGAGTCCGGGATGTGTCATGACAACACTTTAATACGTTTGCAACAGTTAAAGATATATTCACATTTTTTGTTTGGACAATTGCCATTAATCGTATATTCAAAAAGTAATACATGACTTGTCGAGAGTATAAATCAGCTCTCGTTATCAAGTGAGAAACTAAAGCTTGCACATAAATAAACTAAATATAAAACACAAATCTAGAGAACTAGTTCACCAGTCAATAGAGTTTTTTTATGCTAAAAAATTTAACAGCAAATCAATTTGCGTTTTGACTTGAGGCATAGTTTGT
This sequence comes from Philaenus spumarius, assembly GCA_018207615.1. Classification (NCBI taxonomy): domain Eukaryota; kingdom Metazoa; phylum Arthropoda; class Insecta; order Hemiptera; family Aphrophoridae; genus Philaenus; species Philaenus spumarius. The sequence continues at coordinate 60,523 of JAGFPH010000505.1, forward strand.
ATATGCGAATAATACCTTCGAAATAATGATTTTTATTACAAACCTTGGAAAATTATACTTTTTGGGAGTTTTTGCTTATAACTTGTAAATCATTAGGTAAAACGCTATACTTTCAATGATTCAACGTTGTAGTAAATAAAAAATCTTTAAAATGAGACTTTGTAAGTCTGATTAGTGCATTTTTGACTGAAAACATTAAAAAATACAAAAAATACGAAAAATTTACTTAAAAAAAATAACAATTTCGACATTAAAAGTTAGAGATATGGATCTTCAGATAATTTTTTATTAGACATTGGATTTTTACATTTATCGTAAAACCTTCGAAGGGCTCTATAATAAAGCCCTTGCTAGGATTTTTTACTAAAACTTGTTTTTACCTGCTTTAGAATAGCGGTCTAGTTATTTTTCTGAAAAAGCTCTTGTTGTCTAAAGGCTCGTTCACACAACAAGATATTCGCTGCTATTCAGTGGCTGATATTCGCTGCTGATAAATCAGCATCGTGTGAACGCTCCACCAGTTAACCAGCATGCTTGTATTTATTCGCGAGCTGGAAGCTTTAAACAAGTTTGTTATTGCCAGCGCTGATGAGGCAGAAAGAGGTCACGTGATCACCAGCGTTGGTAGGCCTAAATTAGCGCGTCGCCAGCACCGTTTGAACGATGTGGAATGCTCGAAACGTGCTTGTTCCTCATAGTTGTGGTCGAGTTGTCTAGTGTCTAGATCTAGATCGTCAAGATGTCAGATTTGAAATGAAATGTCGATTTTGTGATAAAGGTTTTGATCATTTTTAAAACTTGCCATTTTTTGTGGGGCACCTCACATGCAGCGAGAATTACAATAAAAGGGACGCCAGAGTCGTAGCTATGAATGGGTTAGTTTTGCATCTTGAATCCAAAGGTTTTGGCACATTCCACAAAGTCTTCAGTGCCTTTTGTATAAAAGAGTCTCCACAAAAAGAGTCTCCTGTTGCTAAATATCTCAGCGTTATTTGCAGTTTCATTTTTGGGGGAATCGCCTTTCTCATCACGGTATCTGTAATGAATGGCATGAATAATTCCAGGAGCTCTTCAAATTTCAAACAGTTCATTAGCATAAGTTTAAAATATTCACCAACATCTTCTACAGCTATAGTGTGTCAGAAGCCCAAAGTTCTTCTCTGCTATTTATCCACTTCCTAATCCTCAAAGTAAGTCTTTTTTCTTCAGCTTAAGCTCACACAGTTCCTTCACTTTCATTCTTAACATTTGCCTCAGAACATTACGGTTTACGCACACCGATTATATATTTTTTAATCGGAAACAAAACTACACAACGTTCCCTGCTGGAAGACAACGTTTCACTGACCACACTCACGCTTATAACCAGCGCTGACAACCAGGTATAATATGGGTTTCTTCTTATTCTTATTTTGTATTTTTAGTATACTTCAAACATAGGTCTAGTAATTTAGGTTTATGCTTTCTATTGAGGTTATACATGTGTTAGTTTGAGTTGTTCCCTTGTTAACAAGAGTTGATTTATACTCTTGAAACTTCGTGTATTATTACTTTCTCACACACAAATGATGACAAATTTCCGATTAAAAAAATGTTAAATATTATCAATCCATCATTAGAAACTATCTTTAAACCAGAAGGGTTAAAAATAAATGTGAAACGCTCTGGATATATTTTGAGACATCTTGGCAGCTTAACAACAATTTTAAATGAAGGTAGGCCTAAACGTATTGCCCGTTTTTGGGAAGATGCCATCAAAAATCCTAATTTTTAAATGGTTACACTTAGTCCTAATAAGTGACAACTCTTTTAAAATGCAATAGCGAGAAAAACGAAAGTTTGAAAAAACAACCTTAACTATTAAGGTGACTTTGAAAAACTGTTAACTTAATTTCATTATTGATATTCTTTAACTCTGACTTTTATTTTACATACTAGTTTTAGAATTAACTCTTTTGTTTTAATATCAGTGACTTGAATAAATTCAATGTGAGTTGGATATAATTTCCTTTAAAGGGAAGGAAGAGTAAATTAATTCAATGAACATACTTTAAAGATATTAATTTATCAAGTAGTAGTAAAATTGTTCAGTATATCCACGTTGTCTACATCCAAACTATTCTATCAATTGATCTAGGCCAGTGCATTTTAAAATTAACATAATTTTTAAAAACTGAACGTTCTGTAAGAAAACACCTTTAACAAATTTGAGTGAATAAGTGGCGAATACATCACCCAACAGAAATAAAGTTCCCTTCACTTCGCACGATTTTTACAAATGTGAACCTTTTCCTTCTCAATATACTTTAACGGTAATGAAACCGAAACCCAACCGTGAATTATTTATCGCCGGCAATACAATCGGAAACCCGTTCTAAAGGGATCACTTTACAATGCTGATTTTAAATCCAGGCAATCTTTCATTCCTTGTTCAACAATGGTTCATTCTAGTTAGGATTACGTACTTGAAAGTGTAACTTCAAGGTTTATGGGTTCACATTATCTACGCACACTACAAAAGTGTTTTGACATAATCACTAAGCACGTTAATCCATATTTGTTCTAATAAACAACAAAATGTATGATTTTTAGAATGTAGAGCGTAGTTTTCGAACAAATTAATGTTACACGAAACTGGCATAGGGGTACTGTTTGAAGGCATTATTTAAGGGCATGCTCAATGAAGTTATAAACATAACCTTTAAGTGCAATCTTGTTTAGGCTAAACCCAATCAGCTGTTATAAATGTGTATTAGTATCCTTATCAAATCCTTTTACCTTATAATAAACAAACCCCCTAATTTAGGAGTTTAAAAATTACTTTTGGGTTCACATAGGTTAATTTTTGTTGAAGTATTAAAGCTGATGGTCGTAATCATATGTTATATGTTTGTATATTGGTATACATACGTACGTACGTGAGTAACAATATAGTATACTAGTAGTTCTGTGAACAGTAGACCTCGCTCGTTGAAATAACAAATGTGGTTTTGAGCTTAGGTTAAAAATAGTGTGCCAGTAATATAAGGAAGTAAGCACAAGGTTTAGCCAGTGAAACATTATTTACAATTCCCGCGATTCCGGGATTTCTAGTTCTCGTTTTTATTTCTTTTCTTGAGCTTTAACTGCTAAAGATTTTTTTTAGAGGCATTGTGTTTTATTTAGGTTAATAATGCGTAAGATAGCTAAAAATATCAAGTTATAGAGGGAAAACATATAATTAAATATTTACATACTTAAATAACTAAAACTTAACAATGTATTTACAGTTCCATAACTTCCATATCATATTCCAATATTAGAAATAATGAAAACAAACGATGTTAAAACGTCGTGATAGTGATCTCAACCCATGTACCAACACTTCCCACGGTGTCCTACGGTCATTTTTTGTATGTCCTTTATCGCCGAGTGGTTTCATTTGTTTCATCTCATTTTGTAATTTAAGTAAAGCTAAGTCTTTTATGAAATTTACAATGATAATTTACAGGTATACAATTCAATTCTTTGATTTATCCTCTACACTTTCTTTTTGGGCAAATGATATATTCCTAAATTACTATTAAAAACAGGCCTAGTTTTGTTAGCAGTCTTGTAGTAGAAACATAAAAACTGGTGTTTTCAAAATAAGAAATTTGAAATTAATAAATATTTTTATAAAATTCTATTTAGAACTAAATTACAAAACTTTTTTACATTTATGAAAAAAATTACAATAATTTTTACTACTTTTTATGTAGGCCTAAAGTTAAACATTTTCTTTCGTTACTGAACGTGATTGTTTTTTGAGCTAATAACTTTCTTAATTTTACTTCAATAATTTTGTTTACTGGCATATATGAATTCTTTAAACCTTTATCTACAAAAAAGCTATTGAACACTTTTGAATTGGTTTATAATAAACGTATAAAAACATGGTTGAAATACAAAAACTTGGACGATTTTGAACAAATTTGAAGTTTACGGCCATTTTGTGAGTTTACCGTTAGAGATACGGAAAAGATCAAGAATACAATTTTGTTTAAAATTTCATTTTCATTTAGCAAAATGTTATTAGTTTTTAAATTCGACCTACGGTTAAGTCACAAACTGGCTTTGGAAAAAAGCTTACACTGAGAGAAACGGTCCGGCCGCCATTTTAATTTTATTTAAGGGGTTAAAAATGAAAAATGGAAAAGACCGTATATATAAATTTCTCGGCCTAGCAATAAGGAACATTCATGCAGAAAATCATCAAAATCGGTCAAGGCGTTTGGCCGTAATCGTGAGACAGACACACAGACACACAAGACATACAGACACACAGGCACACAGACGAAATGCCGAACGGTCGAGTTAAAGCCTTGCTTGCGCTCGGTCAAACAGCTGATTTCACCCATCATCTGTAATACTTAAACAAAACCTACCTTATATTATACTTTAAGGTTATGTTTACAACTTCAATAAATAATATTATAATTTCTTGTGAAGTAGATTTTTTAAATACGATTTATAGAACTAATGTATGCTATAATACTGTACGTTATAAAATTTGATTAATAACTTCTAAATCGTTTGATCTATCCTTATGAAATAAAAAGCAATTATTTATATGTTGTATAATATATAATATTATATGTTGTATCTTTCTTTATAATATAATAATGTATATGAATAATTATTATAAACAAACAAATAGTCCTACAGTTTTATAATCCTTACAGTTGTACACATTTACTGAGTTAAAAATCCCTGACAGCATAGTTAGGTAGGCGTTAATAAAGTCTGTTGTTTTTAAATAGTATTTTTTTTATATGATGTATTTCTGATATCTGAAATAATTATTAATTAATTATCTGAAATAATTCGTCTAATTAATCTGTCAGTGATTTTTCACGGAGGCTTACTAGTGGATTATAAAAAAAAAACATTAAAATAATTATTAATTTCTAAAAAAACAACTGAATGAACCTATATTAATATAATAAACAGGTACAATTTGTTTGCTTGTATGCAAGCGGTAATCTCTGGAACTACTGAACCGATTGAAAACATTATTTTACAACTCTTAAAACAATAAATATTAATTATTATACTTTCCTTAAAGTTGGAGAACTGAAATTTTGTACATTTTTTCTTACACGGTACATAGAAAAAGTAAACCAGATTTGCATTTTGTTGCGAGCTGCTAAGGGGTAAAAATGTAAAAACAACCCCTAAAACAAAATATATTAATTGTTATACTTTCCATAAAGCTGGATGGAGATCAGAAAGTTTTTACAAATATTTCTTACAAGATACATAGAAAAGGTAAACTAGAATTGCATTTTTTGCGTCTGCTAAGTGTTGAAAATGTGATCAACACCTAAAACAATAAAAATTATTTTTTGATTAATATTTATTTCATTTCTTTTATTTTGTGGGTGAAACCACGGGTACCTGCTAGTACAAAATATATTTGATGACTTTCTCGCGTTAAAGAATACCTTACTGAAAACAATTTACTTTTCTAGGCAAAGTAATTTTTTAGATCTGGATAATTATAGAGGGCTTAGGAAGAAGGCAAATTATTGTCGTGCGCATATTTGCACTATTTTTGTCAATTTCATGGTACATAAATAAAAATAAATACAGTTTGAATTTTGAAAAAAAATAAGTAGCGGTGTTGGAGGTACTTTACACAGAACTAACATAAATGTACGCGTTGGCAGTCAGTGAAATGTGGACTAAACTAAGTGGACAGTAAGTGTAGTTGAAAACTAAGCTTTTGAGAGTAATAAAATATCTTCCACTAGGCAAGACCTCCTTACATCTTCCTTCCTTATTATTCCATGGAGTTATTTCTCCAGCACATTCAGTGCTATACGGTTAATGATTTCTTATTTAGTAGCACGTGTAAGTATGTTTTTAACCTAGTAGAATGAATGTATGTATACTTTCGACACCGTTGACTGCACGTAATCCTTGTCGAGTAAAGTTGAAAAGATTAGTTTATAATTGATTGATTTTTGGGATAAATAAACTAAATTTTTCTAAATTACATTTTAACAAAATACTCGATAATGTTTAAAATTCCACATCAGCAATATATGAGGTATTTGCAGTATTTTTTTGACACTTTCCTTTTGTTGAGATAGTGTTATTATAAGTTATAACTGATTCAGTTTAATTTTAAACTTAGAAAGTTTATTTAGTTTTTACACCAACGTATTTAAACACGCAAAATGCAAAGTATTTAAATCTATCTTTGTGGGCACTCTTCACCGTCCCCTATTTAAATATTCACCACTAAATTAATCTAATCTCTATTACGTAATCAACTCTTCATCTCAACAATAATAAAATTTCAAGAGTGGGTATAATTAAAACCAGTTGTTTAACTAAAGCGTGGGTGAGCTTTGGAATATTAATTGGGGTAAACTTCAGAGTTCTCATTCGAATTTTAGATTTACAAGATTTGCAGATAGGGACCTTTTCATTTTTGGTTTGCTCAGCAGATAATCACTCGGAATTTAAACAGTGAATTATTTATTATAGGAAATGGAATTGAAGACATGGCGGGCACTGTTTTAATCTCCCGAAACAAATAGAACACTTTTGAAAACATTTAGGCGTTTTAGTGTGATACTTGGTTGAAACGAAAAATGACAGGCAGGAAGTAAAAAAAATTGAATGCGTTTATTAAACGTATAATTTGTTCACACAATTAAAAACGTATATATATTTTTACTGTTTCGCAATATTTGTCACAGCCTTAGTTGATAGTTGGTTTTAGGCAGCACCTCCTCATGTGACTGATGAAGTAGTTAATAAATAAGTTAGTTTTAGTGAAAATCATAACATTCGTGTTAAAATTAAATCAATTATAAATCAAACTACATGGAAACTGTATTATATATCAATGAAAAGAGTCTGACCTCAAATTGGTGTGAAGTATAGTGACATTAATAAATAATTTAAAAGAAAATTTAAGCACATAGTTTTGAAAACAAAATTTTCGTCTATTTAAAACACATAGATCACCAGATTAAAGATGATCAGTGTTAGCAACAAATCAACTGTTTACTTTAATATTTTCAATTACAACTGATAATATTTGAAATAATTATTTGAATTTCTAATTTGTAGGCTATATTTGTGTTTAGGAATAAGCTTATTAAGTCATGCTAGGTTTTTTAAAACGTTTATAATAATAATTCCTATTGCATTATAATAATATTATTTACCATTTTAGGTTAGGTTTTGATTAATCCTAAACTTTTATTGAAAACAAATATTGTAAAATATGAGCGAGGAGGTAGTAATTGGATTTTGGCGCACAGTAGGCCTACGCATAGTTTATTTATAATTGCATCTCCTAACAGTGTGCACAATAGTAAACTGGAGAAGTGCGAGTTTAACTTATTCGTCAAAGGTTCCGTGTTGTCATCCCTTTCGAAAGTTTTACTAAAATGATAGGCCCTACAATAACAATATACTGAAATATCCATGTAACCAATAACAATAGCCATGGTGGTAATCAATTTTACATCGGTGATGGGAACTAGTGAAATGAGAGGACGTCCCCAAACACAGTTTCAATATGTGCTGAACAAATTTTATAAAATTTATCCTAAAAATTGTACCCATTAAAATTGTTATATGTAAAGTAAGTGAATTATAACACCAAATTTTGTCAGAAAATTACTGCAGTACTTTTGGAAATGGATGGGGGTTTTTTTTAATAACGTACAATTGTCAAATTCTTAAAAAAAGACGTTTCTCTCTTATATCTTATATGGTAGTATAACACAATATAGACCTATTATTTTTGGGGTACTAAACTATGGCCTTGCAAAATATGCAGTAAAATATGTTTGAGATGTAATTACTGGATTAAATGCAGATTAGCTAGCTTTATAACTTTATAACAAATTTCGTTGCAATGATGTTATCCGTTCTGCAGAAATCGACTGTGACAGACAGACAAAAGAGTGATCCTAAATTGGTTTCGTTTTTCATTTTAAGGTACGGAAATCTAGTAAATTGCACACATCTATGCGAGATACAGCCAACAATTTGAGGCAGTGTATTTGGAAATATTTATTGCGATGTTGGAATATACGACTAGCGTTTAACCAGTTTTAATTCAAAAAAATCCTTCTCATTTGCTTTTTCTATTCAGTTTAATGCCTCAACCAATTATGAAATCTATTCTAACTGTTTGACGATTACTCTGGTCGGGACTATAAGCGCCAATACGTGCGAGAAATGTTAAATGTATTTAAATAGAAGTGGCCATAGTAACAGCTGGTATCGGCATTTCCGAGCCTGTTGTTTTAGTCCGAACATTTATCTGAATAATATGTTCATTCCTGTTTCAGATTCCGTCTAAAAATGTTCAAATTAAAACTGACTTTATATTGCGTTACATTTTAATACACAATTTCACACAAACGCAATAAAACAAACATGAACTCAAATTAACTGTTCATAACATTTAAAATATCGGGTTTATTTAAATTAGAACAAATTATTTTTGGTCTAAATTAATAAAAATAAAATAGTTCATATATTAGCAAAACTAATGCAATATAACAAGTACCAGTGCTCTCCAATACACATATTTTGTATAAGGGACTTGGCACTTCTATTAAACATTGAGATTGATTAAAATTACTAAACATTAATTATTGTTAGTTTTTATGTACGAGGGGCATTCAATAAGTTAGTAACGAGACAAATTATTATTGCTCAAAAACGGTTTATTGAATCAGTACAAAACTTTCAGGACATAAAGTTGGCAACCTTGCGATGACGATTGATCAGCTGTTCAATCATATTTTGTAAACATAACCTCAAATTTACTCTGTTAACGATGGCAAGTCCGCTCGAGAATTGCACCGTGGAAGAACAACGTGCCGTGATCAGATTTTTAGTCGCTGAAGGTGAGAAAGGTAGTGCATCCACAAAAGAATGTTAAAAGTGTACGGAGACAATTGTTTGAATCGTTCGAACGTTTACAAATGGATAGAACAGTTTCAAAGTGGCCGTACAAAAGTTTCTGACGAGGAACGCAGTGGACGACCGATCGAAGTTGGGACTTCCTCTCTCGAATCTCGGATTGACGCGTTCATTCGGCACAATAGGCGTATCACCGTTGAACTGATAAGTGAAAAAGTATACGCGACTGTTGGAACTGTCCGGAACTGTCCATAACATTATTCATAACAAGCTGCAGTACAAGAAAACCTGTGCGAGATGGGCGCCCAGACAACTCACGGACGCTCACAAAGAAGCCTGGCTTCAAATCAGTCAACAGTTGAAAAATCGATATTCGACTGAAGGAGAAGGTTTTTTCAAAAGAATTGTAACGTGTGATGAAACATGGATCCACCACTATGAGCCAGAGTCAAAACGACAGAGCCTTGAGTGGAAGCATACGACTTCTCCCATTCAAAAAAAAAATTCAAGACCCAGCCATCTGCCGGTAAAGTCATGCTTACAGTATTCTGGGATTTTCAGGGGCCAATTTATTGTGATTTTCTTGAAGGCCAAAGAACAATCAACAGCCAGTATTACAGTGACATGCTGGGAAACAAGATAAGACCTGCAATTCGAACGAAACGCCGTGGGCTCTTAACTGAAGGCATGATTTTGCTTCATGACAACGCCCGTCCACGCCCGACGAAAGAAAAACTTCAGAAACTGGGATGGGAGATCCTTCCACATCCCCCTACAGCCCGACCTCGCTCCATCAGACTTCCATATTTTTGGACCCCTTAAAGATGGTCTACGAGGGATACATTTTCAATCCAATGAAGAGGTAAAAAAATCAGGTGCAAAAGTGGCTTCGAGATCAACATAAAGAATTTTATGCCAAGGGCATTTACAAATTAGCAGAAAGATGGGACAAGTGTATAAGTGTTGCTGGGGACTATGTAACCAAAGTTTTGTACTGATTCAATAAACCGTTTTTGTGCAAAAATAATTTGTCTCGTTACTTATTGAATGACCCTCGTATTTCAATTTTAATGCTTGTCCATTCAATATACTCCCCATTTGCAGTGATAGGCCTACACCACTGCAGTCTTGTTTTCCACTGTTCAAAGACATGGAGAAAATCAGTTTCTGTCAGCTGTTTAAACACATCCACTGTTTTCTTCTTTACAGCATCTACTGACCCAAAACATGTCCATTAGGCACTGATTTAACTTTTGGGAGAAGATAAAAGTCACATAGTGCTAAATCGGGCAAATATAAAGGATGTTTAAGTGTATTAATGTTCTTAATTAAGTGTAATAATGTCCTTTCCAATCAAAAACCGCTTCACAGAAAGTGCTTCCTGGTGAATAATGAAACCATTTTCCCCACAGCTGTGGAAGTTTTCCTGACTATTTGTCATCTTTATCATCAAAACTCCCTTACATTAATGCTTCTCCATTTTTGTACCTTTTGGATTGTTTCAAAATTTTCTTCGGCTCTTGAAGTGCAAGGTTGTCCAGGACGTTCTTCATCTTCGACATTCTCAAGTAGCTTTCTCTCTCTAATATATGTTGACCCACTCAAACACACGCGCAGCTGTGTTCCCAAAGCTGTGGTAAAGACATTGTGTTGATATTTTGTTCAATTTAACTAACAATTTTGTTCTAACTAAAAGTTGTTCTACTTTTAAACTTAGCATTTTCCCGCCACAATATAGAAAACACAACCGAACTACTAAATGGCGTTTCACAACCAACAGAAAGTCTCATAGTATTGCTGTTAGTTATGCGAGTTCAGACCCGTATACAAATATTCTTATAAGTTAAACTCAATTCATTATTCTACACCAACATTGCTAATTAATATTGTGATTAGTTATTGCAATGCTGAATTATTATATTGTAAATAATATGAATTTCTTATAAAAATTAGTCCAAGTTATTAATTTTCGGTATGACTATTTCTGTTTTATTAAGTTTTGGTCATACGATTCTCTCTTATTAATTTTCAATGTTTTCCATAGCTATTGGCATAGTTTCTTCTCTATAAAGCGCCATGAAAGCAACAGGCCATGCAGTTTTGATTTGGAATCAAACTTTACTGAGTGCCCCACCAGAATTAATTATTATGACTAGGCCTATAGACATAAACCTTAAATCTGACTACCGGAATACTGACCAACGGAAAGGTAAAGTTTGTTCCTCTAAAAGTTGTTTGTAGAGTTTTTACTGTACATTTTAAAGATATTTGCGTTGTTAGAAAGATTTTACAGTATCCTTACAACAATTACACAATTCTAAAAGTGAATTTTCCACAAGAGAACTTACTGAAATAACATTAAAAACAAGGATTTTGTAAATGTATGACAGTTATGTTATTATTTTTGATAAATATTTCTGAACGAGTTTATCTTTGCATGTAACATCGCCATTGTCATTACAAATAAGTACTAAGCTGAATAACAAGCCATAACAGTTCATAGAGTAGGGGAGTTTAGAATCAATTTAAATAGCTAAAGCTATAGAGAGTCATAAACCATTATACTTTAAAGTAGAATAGTGAATAGCTAAAACAATATCTTAAACAATGACGCCATAATATGTCAGCTAATGGAAACGTTTGGACATATTACTGTAATGGCTTATCCAATGAGAGCATAACATACATATATTAAAAAGCTTTTAAACTATTTAGTTAATGCAATATTTCCCGACAGAATGAAAGTAATAGGGTTTGGTATATAAAGGTTTGTTAGCATTATAAAAGCTGGCTTTTCTATTTGAAATAGTGTTACAATGACGATGGAAAGTAGTTTTAAGCGATTTGAGGGTTCGCACAACTATACAAATAATAATAATTACATCACATAATTCATAATGTAACAACAAAATAGATACAGATATAAACTTAGCTTCAGATTACTATTTTGCTGTCTTAAATACCATCATAAAATAGAGCATCCATCACTTTGTACTCGTCTAGTTCCCACGTGAGATTAAAATGATTGCTGTAAGAAAACCGTAGTACGTTGACATGCTATCATGGACTTTTGAGTAAATGTATTTACTGCCAACATGTTTTTCGAATTTTTTTAATGTATCTTTAACGAGTTAGCCAGCATACGAAATAAATGTACAAGTAGCAGTTTTTTGTGTTATATTTATCACTTGATTATTGAAAACACTTCTTATTGTTAGGAAATTAATATGCTGTTACGCACTATTTGTAAACCTCTTTGCTGCCAACATATTATTCAAATATTGTTTTACTATTTCTTTAAAGAGTTAGTAAGCTCATATAGTGATAAGTGTGACCAAACTGTGAATTTTAAAAACAACCTTTCAACTTTAAGGAACAGAGTGATTCAAAGCAAACAAGTAGAATAGCCTACTTTTATGTTCACTCGTTTGTCTATCAATCTAATCTGTCTGCCGTAGTCATCAAATCTTAGGAATGGATTAAGTATTAAACTGAAATTTGACACAGTTATAACACTTGCTACTCGATATTACCATAATTAAAACTCTAAAAATGTGTAACGATAAATATTTTATGATATTATAGTGTAAGGTAAGAATAAAAGAGTTTTATTTAAGTGTATTAACAACGTTTGTTGAATTGTGTGAAGTGAAGTTTTTAACATATTCTCAAAAATGTTGCTTAAAATGCCAATCCCCTGCCGTTGAAACGCGTTTAAAGTTAGTAAACGTACTTGTTGTGAGATTTTGTGTTCAGGTTTTATTTTGTTTAGAAGATGAATGCAAATTTTGAAGTAGTCCGATATTGTCTAAAAGGGAGTCGTGCATTTGTTGTTTTGCGAACTAATTTTGATCAGTAATTTTTGGATGGACGAAATTAAAGATGTACAATACAATTTTTAGATAATATTTAGAAGGTTTACAGTAAATCTGAACGGATTTCATTCTGTGCCTAATAAAAAGTTATGATTTTTTACTGTCAAGCCCTATTTTGTCCAGCCTTGTGCCAATAGTTGGTGTTTTCAAAATATATTTTAAACACATTTTAAGTGTTGCTGTATTGGGTGAAGGTAAAGAGAATTTTAAGTGATGAAATACTCAATATTAGGCTACAAACTCGACACTACCATTATTTTCCACCCTATCGATTTTCTATCCATACATTTTATGTATCAGTGTAGAAGTAATTTGTACTAAATTAGGGCAGTAACGCGTAAATTATGAAGCGATGTGTATTTAATTTGATTGAATTTTGGGATATAGGGGCCAATAATTGGAAAATATTTAGAATTTTTTCGAAAGTCGCACAACGTTAATGATTAAAATGGGAACTTTACCTAAACACAGAAACATAACCTTTGATAGACAAGGATATAAATGTTTAAAACATCAATTAAAGTTTTATCATAATCGGATAGTAATTAGTTTCTTAGTTAATTTGTAATAAACAATCAATCCTTTCCCTTATTCATAATGACAATAGCCTATAGTAAACCGTAAAGGTAGTTTAGAAACCTCTTTAAAAAAATCTAAATCTGATGGTTGTAGAAGAATGAAAATACTTAGAATAACTTCTGTTAACATTTATTTTGTTGAAACCTATCTGCATAATATTTAAGTAGGCACGTCATTACTATTGGGGCCCAGTTACAGTTGCAAATACAATGCACAAAGCTTGTCCCACGACGAAGCAATGGAAGGAGCTTGCATCCAATTAGTGGGCAAATACGTCTTGAGCCGCTTGATATTGCAATACAAATATATATCGGTTCGAGATCCGATAGAACCGAAACCTCCAACACAAAACACCCACGTTATCTGTAAATAATTTGGGAGAAACATTGGTCCCCTGAAGTTTATCTGTGGTTAAATAAATGTATTTTTTACTGCTTTTACAGGGTCGTGAGATATACTTCAGAAAACATTACAGTCGCTATTTCGTTTACCTAACCCGTTTTGATATTTTACAAACTTTTGCACAAACAAATACTAGGCCACGTTTGTTTGAATGAGTTTAGTCTCAGATAAATCACAGTTAGACATTTGTATACGTAGTATTAGTAGGCTAACCACTAGTGCACTGTAATATAAAAAATAATAATTTAAAAAAAACTTATGTTAAAAACAATAACAATGTACCGGGTGTCCCACGAAGAGGTCCCTATTTTTGAATTGGTATGACAGACGTATAGAGCGCGCTACAGACTTGAAATTCTACAGTCGTGACTAACACATAAATATGTAAAAGAAATACCCCTGAGTATCAGTTAATTCTGACTGATCCAAACAAAATGGCGGAAAAACAAAATCAGCCATTTTTAAGGGTAAACCCACTTTTATTTAGAATAGGAACAGCTACAGCTGTTTATACTATTTTAAATCTATCAGCTGACTGCGTGTATCCACAACAATGAACATATTTGGTAATAAACATTGGCATTTGTTATTAAGTTGCATTGTAAAGTGTCTTATGTACCATGCCGTTTTCAACTGAGCAAAAAGTGAAATGTTGTTCCTGGGCTATTGCCTTTGAAAATGATTATGAAGCAATAAGGTGTTTTAGGGAAAGGTACCCAGGTGTAGTTCCACCGTCAAGGAAATCTATTCGTAAGTGGAAGACTATCCTACTAGAAACGGGGTCAATACAAAAAAAATACCATAGATCCTCCATTATAGAAAATGAAGAAATCGTATGTGCTGCTTTCATGGAATCTCCAAATACGCCTAATTCAATAAGAAAGGTGGAATCTGCTACAGGGATACTGAAGTCATCTGTCCAAAGGTATGCCAAAAAGAACAAAATCAAACATTATGAAACTCATTTAGTTCACGGACTGCTTGAAGATGTTCCTGACAGACGATTGGAGTTTTGTTCGAAAATAATTGAAAAGACTGACGTAGATAGCAAATGGCATGAAGGAATCGTGTTTTCAGATGAAGCGACATTTTATCGAACAGGAACTGTGTAGTAATTGTCATTACTATAACACAAAAAATCCACATATCTTACAAGAAGAGAAATTAAAATCAACAGGTATAACAGTTTGGGCTGCTGTCACCAAGGATTGTGTTTTGTCGTATGACATATCCCGACAAACAATGACTGGAGAAAGGTATGCATCAGTTTTAAGCAATCACATAGTTCCTCATATTTCTCAGCCTGAGATGAAAGACGTTTTTTTCTAACAGGATGGAGCTCCTCCGCATTATGCTAATGTGGCCAAAGCAGTTTTGGACCAAAATCTTCCTAACCGTTGGATAGGTCGTGGCAGCAACTTCATGGACTGGCCCCCAAGGTCTCCAGACTTGACTGTTTGTGACTTTTTTCTGTGGGGCTTTTTGAAGGAGAAGGTTTATTGTCATGACATTGCGACAGACGATGAACTAATGAGGTTGATCGAAGAGGAACTGTTGTTGATACCTCGAGAGTTGTTCAGCAAAGCGTATGACTGTTTTCTATTTCGTTGTCATCAGTGCATTGCGATCGATGGACATCAGTTTGAATAAGGTTTATGGATCAAATAGATTTTATTTATTTATGAGTTACTTATATCTTTAATTCCCTAACGTTGTTTGGTGCTTAGTAACATCGTTAAAATTCAATAATTATGTTGTAACACTTAAGCAAATAAAACTATTTTAACGAAAAGGTACTATTTCTTTGATATCCCGCCATTTTGTCCTAATGTGTCAGAATTAACTGATACTCAGGTGTATTTCTTTTACATATGTGTATGTTAGGACTGTTGAGTTTCAGGTTTGTAGAGTGTTCGGTGCATCTAATATATTAATTCAAAAATAGGGACCTCTTCGTGGGACACCCGGTATTTAAAAAGGGTCCAAAACTAAAAAAAGAAAGAAGGCTATACAAATAAAACATTCAACTCATTTAAATAATACCAAATACATAAAAGTATATTTTGGTTTTATTTGCAATGTAAGAAAATAATTAAGAAAAATTTGAGAGATTATTTTATAGAGTATTAAATATAAATATTTTAAATATAAAAACAAAATATAATTACTGACATTGTAATAGTTTTAAATGTATTGTTTTCAGACAAACATACATAAGTAAAAGGAAACTGAAAACTTTAGTTTTTAAAACGAACATGATCTATATTAAGTTTTTGTCGTTCCACAGAGTTGTGCTCGAGCATAAAATAACCATCGGGTTGAAAATTGATAATTTAATTTTTTCTTATTTAGTCGGTTAATAAAACAGATGATTTAGGTCATAAACTTAAATAGTGTAATTTTCAGTTAGGGGTACGAACCAATATGTTAATGATTTAGAATTAGATACTTATTCCAACGATGCGAAGGTTAAGCGTACATTATATTTAACTACGATACAAGTTGGTTTTACAATAATCAAGCAAACAAGTATTTTTTAGCTTAATCTTCAACTGTAAACTCATTGGTTTACAGCAACTGTAAACTCAAAAATACGCTAAATTAGAAGCAAGTCTGGTATTTGGACAATAAAGATGAACGTTATTTGCATCTGAATCGGAGAGTACTTTTCTCTATGTATGTGAAATTTATAATTTTCATGGGCAAATATCATAAAAAGGGATCGGTCTTCCTTATTTAAAGCAATCCTAAACACTCTAGGCTATCTCTTAAGGGTCTGTTCCAGTAAACGAGAAAGCAACAGGAAACTCAAGCGCTTCTCTCTATAGCCCTATATAAACAGTGCAATTTCTTGCAGCTGTGCACTTTGACATTGCCTAATTTCAAACCATCTTATAAATCCATCTTTTGTAATTGAGTGCTGAAAAAAACTGAATTCTTTATAAAATTGCTGATCCGGCATGCATTTCACTTTTAATTAAACATTTTTTATTGTGTAAAGAAAAAAGTTCAAACTTGGTACTTCAAAAATGACAATTACGTGACAAATGAAAATATTTAAAAAACGTAAAATGCAAAACGGATGCGTATTGTCACTGTGCTTAAAGTAAGACATTGCAAACAATTTTATGACAAAAAATAAACGAAATACATGGTTTGAAATCTAACACTGCTCTTTATGGGATAACAGTCCAAGATGGCCGCCACTACAGCAGACCCTTGTTTGGAAATCGGACAGACACATCAAATTTAAAATCTTTCAAAGAATGTTAAACTGGTGGAAGAAGTGTATAATACAGTAAAATTAGACCCATACTGGGGAATAAAAATAAAAAAACAAAGGTCAGATTGTTGGAAGTTGTTCATTACCCTTTGCTCTAAATGTGGTAAAACGTTTCCACCGAAATAGCGTCGGGTTTGGGGATGAGAGGGGGTGGAAGGTGTAAAAACTGTGTGTTTTCTAGGTTTTTTTGGCAAATATCTGTTAACCCTTCACTTAGAGCTTAGTTTGCTCAATAACTTTAAGTACGTTAAATTCTCAACAAAAATGGTTCTATACGTTTTGTGATCAATAGGTTTGGCGATATGGAAGGGGTAAAGTAAGTTATTTATTTCTGTAGGTATGGTTGAAAACGTGTTTAAATTAACAATTTCTCGACGATTTACGTATAATTAACATTAGGGTGTATGTTTGATAATACAGTTAAGCAGATATGTGGTTGAGTGTTTGTTGGATAATTTTGGTTCTTATTTGGTAAAAAGTTTCCACCGAAATAGAGACGTTTTGGGGGAGGGGGGAGGGGAAGGAGATGTAAAAATGGTGTGTTTTCTATTTTTTTTTTAAATTTTCGTAAATCCTTCACTTTAGAGCTTTGTTTGTTCTATAACTATTTGGAAAAGTAACTTAATTCTCTACAAAAATGGTTCTATACTGTTTTTTGCTGCGATCAATAGTTTTGGAGATATGGAGGGGATAAGTTACTAATAATTCACCATAAATTTACAAAAGTGATTGAGTGTATAAAATGATTGTAAAATATCGCATTATTTAAAAAAAGTATTTCGTAACTAAAACCATAAGGAAATTACAACCACCACCAAGCCCTATCGGTGCCCCCGTACTGTGGGGGACCACACCACACAAACCCCCGTAGGCCCCTCTTTGGTCCATCTCCTCCTCTGAAAAATCTCCTCCCTTAGAGAGAGTGGCAACCTGACTCCACCGGTCCTGCGATTCCTCCTCTTGATTCTCTTAATCCCAATGTAGACCAATGGAGCAGCAAAATCTTTAAAAAAATTTGTCTCCAAAAAGTACAAATATCTGGAATGAGATCTGCTCTTCCAGATTGAATTTGATCCAGGGTTAGGAACTGAAAACAATCATAGTAAACACTGAGCACCACTAGTTCGGCCGCATCAAACACTCAACCACATGTCTGCTGAAATCACAACATACCCATTAATGTTATTATAATGTTAGTTATAATGTTATTGTTAATGTTTATTATACTGTAAATCGTCGATAAATTTTTAATTTAAACACCTTTTCAACCATACCTACAAAAATGCCTTACTTTACCCCCTCCATATCTTCAAAACTATTGATCGCAGCAACAAAATAAAAAAAAAAAAACGTATAGAACCATTTCAGTAGATAATTTAACGCACTTTAAAAGTTGTTGAACAAACTAAGCTCTAAAGTGAAGGGTTTACGAGATATTTTCAAGAAACTTAGAAAACACACGATTTTTACACTTTCCACACGCTCCCACCCCTAAACCCGACGTTATTTCGGTAGAGCAAATGGTAATAAACAACTTCTAACAATCAGAACTTTGTTTTTTTGGATTCTTCAGTTTCAGTATTTTTTGGTCTAATTTTACTGTACTACTTTTGAAGCTGGTACCTCAAGAACTACCGAGGTCATGTTGCTCTAATGTTAATTATTGAGTGTAAAGAGTATGTCTTTCAATTGGTCTCAAGAGCTAAGAAATTATTAGATAATTATGAGAGCTGAAGACATCTGCTTGTATGTCAGCTGGCAAAATTGATCGTAGCCAATTTAAAAATCTTATGGAGAAAATGGAAAACTATTTAATCAGTAAAGATATTGAAAAAAGCAATATACTTATAGAAGTATCAGTACTTAAAATTAACAAAACACGTAAATAAACAAAAAATTGTCTTTAAATTACGTTTTGATGGTAAAGACACTAGCCGACTTCACTGTAGGAACTATTTCTTCAAATTTAATCTTAGCTCTATTTGTAACATTACACATATTTCAGAAAACATAATGAATCTCTTGACAGTTGGTACAAACTTTAAACAGATAATATCCTTTTCTTATTTGTGACACAGATTGTGAGATTTAGATAGACTATTGTATCATGATACTACTTCGATTTTAAATTTTCGAGAAGGTTACACAGAAAACATAAACAGTTAGACTTGTCTATGTAATTATTATAAGAGGACTTAATTTTTGGTTGATTTTTGATCATTACTAATACAATATTTTCTTTTGTTTGTTGTTATTTAGGCTAATGCTTCATTTCTTTATTTGTTTTTATTAGAAGAAAGAATAACGCCTTGCTATAAGATTGTATCTCTAAACAATAAATATATTTATATTTTCAAAGTTTAAGTTTTGAGTCAATAGTAAAGGGCTCAGTTTTACTAAGACGTTTATTTATTAGTTTTTGAAAACTACATTTAATCTGAAATTGGAAGAGTGGAAAGCAACATTTGTGGAAAATTTGAATATTGTATTATTTATTAATGTGAATGTCCCACACTTTATTTGCAAGGCACATCTAATCTCATTTTCAGTCATTTGTCATATTTTTCACAACGGTGGCCAACCCAAATGTCATTACATCATTAGACGTTACTAGACTCGTAAAGAGGGTCTCTTTCATCCGTTGCCATGGATACGAGACCTACTTGACACTGCTCTCTCGATTAGGCGATGTCTTTTCTTTAATTTAATTATACAACTTCGTATTTCGTTTTTGAGTTACAATACAGAGTGTCCGAGTGTTTATGTTACTTTTAAGTCTGGCTAAAGATACTGCTACTGAAAACTTTGACAGATAAGGTACAGTACTGGTATTTGTCAATTTGGTATTCCGCTTCTAGTGGAATGGGTAAAAAGTGAACAAGTCGGGGCTAGTGTCAATACTACAAAAAGTATGTTTAGTTTTCTTGATTTTTGTAAGAGCACTTCTAGTTTCGGATAAATTTAATGAGATGGTTATTACTGATTGTCTGCTACAATTACAGGCAGGGAATGTAGGTGCATTAAGTAGCACGGCAGTTCTGTTCTGACTTGACACAATATGTATATTATACGGACTCCTTCGCGTTATTGTTATCACACAACTTTGCTATCTTTCATGTTAATATTATGACATTTCAAACCTAGATTGTGGGTTAACATATTATATGATGTTACATACGAAATCTGAAAGATTTATAATAAATCGTTCACAAGATACAAGGATTCAAAAAGTGCACATTGTATAACTCTATTACTCACTCATGAATAAAGAAGCACTTCCCGTTTATATGGCGACTTGAAATTTTTCATGATGATAAGTATTTGGTTACAAACACAGAAGAAAATTTAGAAAAATCTGATACATTTTTATTCAAGTGCCAGATTGTGTAGAGGATTTTGAACGTTTTTATTTGTCAACTATTTTCATCATACATGGTTGAATATGTTTTTTTATGTCTTATATTCCAATTTAAAGTTAATCACCACTTCTTCTGAATAAACATTGTTCTTAACCCAAATAAATTATCTTAATCCTTAAATGCTCGTTTAGCTCATAAACCAATGGTCATAAAGAGATTATTGTAGGCCTTTACTCTGATATTTTCACAGAAATAACGATAGATTTGGATCAGAGCAGTGTGGCCGGAGTAATGAAGTTCTATATATTGACGTATGAGCCAGCGTTTTTGCCAGGATTTGTTATATAATATGGAGAAACTTTTACTAAAAACATCCTACCCAAAAAGGTTTCGGTTCGTAAAAGTAGTGAGATAAAAAATATGGTTATATCCTTTGCCCAGCAGATTAAGTCACATCTCCTTTCAGGCCCCCTTAGCTACCATTTTGTTCTTAGTCTACAATATTGAAAGCCTAAACTAATTCAACTATAGAAATCATTCTTAAACGTTTACTATAGCAAAGATTATCTTGTTATCAATTTAGCTAGTATTCCACTGCTTAAATCTTTTGTTCATATTAATTTAATTTTTATACTGCCTTAAATATTACATTGTTGAATTTGATGTTTCTTATAATTAATTCTCTTTAGGAAAGGGACTGGTCAAGTTGAACACCAGACAATTTTATTAGCATTCATAAATCTAGATGCCGCAGTGTACGATTTTACCTAATCCAAAAATAACAGGACACACGTAACTAGAATATTAGAACTGAGAAGTTAAAACAATACTGTATTTATATTGTTCGATAGTGATTTTTATAGATTTATCTATCATACATTGTCATATTGCCTGAATTGAAAACCTGCTGATTATTAACTACAAATACAAGATAAAACAAGACACTATTGTTTTAAAATCTTAAAGTTTGTTCCTTATCTAATGATCTGTTTTCACAAAATACCGGAATCTTTTCCATTGCTGAATTTTGCTGTCTAAACTTTGCAAAATATTGCATTTTTACCTCTTCTTGTTTGCTACACTCATGCATTTTCTAACCAATAATGACTAATAATAATCACAATTTAAAAAATGTTTGAACTAATCCTTAACCTTAAACCTTTTCTAACGAAATTATTGCTAAAAGACTGAAAACAAAAGATAAAATTATACTCAGTAAAATAAATAATAATCATTATAATTCTAAGCAGTCTAAATAATAAGGCATTTGTATAAATATAACTATAACAATATAACAATAAATAAAGTATCTGTATTAATAAAAATATGGCTCAACAATAAATACAAACTTGTGTATAAATATAGCTATAATAAATAAGTCAATGCAATAAAAAACACACCGAACTAACATAGGCAACATAACACTTGTTAATTAATAATTGTGCACACAAATTTATTATTTGGTCTTCAATTTTTCTCTAGCTACTGCCAAGAAAAATCCCACATGTTTTGTAACGCTATGTAAAAACAGAATAGAAACACACAAGACACGATAATCACAATAACTGTACGTACATATCAGAATTCGGTAGAAGACTCAGTTCCGATTCAGGAAAGAACTCACGAAACACAATATCTGATCATCATAAAAAAACGTCAAACATATTAACAAACATCCGAAGCCCGAAAAACAGTTTCCCGGTCAACAAAATTACTTTTTCCGGTGGTACAAGTTGACATACACACACAGACTGTCGGCCAGACCGGACGATCTTTCGCCAACCGTTTTAAAGAACACATACCACGACATACAATGACCAAACATAAGTCACATTTCGACAACACCTCATAGATTACGACCATAAATGCACTTCCAAAGACCACAACCTATAAATAATACTAGGCCTACACATCAGTAAAAGGGCCGTCTAATGTCATCACTAGAGGAATTCGAGATATACGCCACCACAAAAAAAAAAAAAAAAAATAAATAATAAAATAAAAAATAATAAAAAAATAAATCATAGCCACAGTATATTGAATGACAAAATAACATTTTTCTCGAATGAACTGTTCGACACAGCCGTCAAACTGAAGGAAGAAACCACAACGCAAGACCCATAATAGACCGCCTAACTCAGTAGGTTACATGTTCTTGTCCGCTAATACCAACGTTGATCAATTTTACATTTTAATTTGTGACTATTTGTGCCTAAACGTATTTTGTGTAATCGTTGTTTCGTTAATTGTTTTAACTTGAGTATACTATATTAATTAATTAATCAGGCCAATGACTTTCACAACGCCTCAGAACGGATGATATCAAAAACATGATATCAATTATCCGACGATGACGGTATAACCGATAGGAGAAAATTTTTGGATTGTCTGACGGAGATATAAAACTAATAGGCCATTTGCAGTACTTCTAAAAAAGGCAAATGTGGAAAAAACGTGTGAACTCCGAAATTTTTGCATAAATCGCTTTCAAATGGGTTCAATAGTAAGCCCCTAAATTTCCCTCGAATGTAACCTTGAGCTTTTTTTGTTATTAACAATTTTATTATATACATGTAATTACGGTTTTTTGG
Source organism: Philaenus spumarius (assembly GCA_018207615.1). Lineage (NCBI taxonomy): Eukaryota > Metazoa > Arthropoda > Insecta > Hemiptera > Aphrophoridae > Philaenus > Philaenus spumarius. The sequence continues at coordinate 83,534 of JAGFPH010000505.1, forward strand.
AAATAACTCAAAAAGTATAATAGATAGCAAAACATAGCTATATACCTTTTTGTGAGGAATTTTCATTCGCGTTGTTTGAAATAAACAAAATTTAAATAGCTTGTCGTAATAAAAAGTTATTATCAAAAAAATCTTTTTTAATTTACAATTAAATTACGTGACCCCTGTTTGGCCTAGGAACATGCGGTTTTCGACTAAAGGTGGGTATTTTGAAGTAGTTTAAGCCCACACGTTTGTTTTTATATATTCTGAATTTTTTTGTCAAAAATTCAAAAAACAAACTTTTTTGAATAACCTCGCTGCTGACGAAAAATGAACCGATTTTGATGTTTCAGGTCTTAAACTCTCCATAAGACTTTATATTTTCATTAACATTATAGTTTTGTATTTTTGACAATTTTTAAAATGATTTTTTTACCGTTTAGTCGAAAAAAACGCGTTTTTTGAAACGGTTTTTTGTTAACCACTTTTGCAACTTTGACTGTATCAAATCGCAATTTACTGCAAATTAAAGAAGAATCAAATACGAGCATTTAAAAAAAAAGTCCCGATAGCTCAAACAGGGCACATTTTATGTAATTTTTTGCGTTTGATGCCGTAGCTCCGCATAGACACAATATTTCGGAAAAGTACAAAAACCATAAGAATCGGTAAGATTTAAACTTTCATAAACAATTGGAATATAATTTTTAGAATTCATAGCGATCGAGTATACGCGAGTTAATTAATTAAAACGCGAATAAAATAATGTATTGCCGAGCGACAGCGACAGCTCGCATGGCGGGGGAAGGTGCACGCTGATTGCTCCCCCCCCCCCCCCCCTTGAAAGCGATTTATGCAAAAATTTTGGAGTTTGCACGTTTTGTTCGTCAAAAATGCACTGCAAATGGCCTATAAGTAACAAACCTTTTTTATTATATTCAAACATAAATAGCTCAATCATATAAAAAGAAATATTAATTGGCGTGTAATAATATATTTTAGCCAGTCAGTTCTATAGCATGAGGAGAAAAGGCGGTTCCTGACGATAAGAATATCAAATGTTTGTTACTTGTGTGTCGTTGACCCGTCTCGTCAATGATTATGTTTGTCACGATCTACAGTACTGTTACTAGTTAAAAATAGCATGTCTCGTTTCACGTTTAATGTTGGATAATGATATTAACTTTGTGTTTATGCATATATGTTTATGCATATGTGTGTGCGAGGGTGAGGGTGTTGGCGTATGTACGTGTGTGTCATTAGTGCAATCTAGCTGTTGAACAAGGATTTCTCTACTATCATTTAGCCGCAGTCTGATTCGCAGATATGTTTACATGAATGAAAGAAATATAGGGTAAATATTGAACCTTAGGCATACCATTACACTCAATTTAAAAAACAATTACACATCCAAGTTCCCAGGCCCAGTAACGCATTGGCTTAAAACTGTTAGTTTTAATAGAAAAATTTCAAACATTTTCTGAAAATAGTTCTTCTTGGGTATCCTTGTAGTTTTCAGTATTGAGTAGGACATCCTTTTTCCCTTTTTAACTCTTGGCACCTTATTTCTACACTTAAACAATTTATTATCAATCTTACATTCACAACTTTTCAACGATCTTCTAAATCAACATATCAACACCTACGATTAATCTCAAGGAAGAAACACCCCAGCCTACCAAACGTCTACGACCAACTTCTTTAATCCAGCATCTGCTAAAGTAATACACTAAATCAAAACACAAATATACACCCAACTCACAATGAAGAACACTCTACACACACACACACTCATACTTAAACAGTGAAGAACACTATATAATCATGTATATGTATCACACTAACCACCAAAGGGCTTGCCCTGAGGCAGAATTCTTATATGTTACAGATAACAGCCATTCAATGCAATGCAAATGGGCAAGCTATTTATAGGTCTAGCACTGCTTGCCATCGAATAAGATATTATTCAATAGCAGCCTGTTAAAGCTCCTCAGGGGCAACTCCTCGAGCCTTGACTGGCCTCTTCAGAAGATCTCAAAGGTTAACTGGATTCAGGTCTGGTGGTTGTGCAGGTCACAGCATACTTTATTGCAAGATCAACAAGTTTTGGCAGTCCTGAAGATATGAGGTCGAACATTATAATCAGCACAAGTAAACTTAACTCCAAACCATTGAGCTATAGATATTAAAATATGGTCAATAACCAAATTTAGGAGCATCTCATACGTTATACGGCAATTATATGACTTTCCAAAATTTAGGCAGGAGTTTTGGGAAAGTGCCAAAGACCAACTCTCCATTATAAAAATTGGGGGTTACCAATTTAAAAAAATCAAAACTCTATTTTTACTGAAATTTAAAAAAAAATATTTCCATGTCATTTTAGAACTTAAAAAAATAAGGAGAGTTCCCCATTAAAACTTATTTGTAACCCCAACGATTCAAAAGTTAGCTATTGTAACATTTTAGGTGGGAATCAATTATTTGTACGCCTATCAAACTTTTAATTTTCTGAACTTTAAGTGCCTGTAATTCCTAAACGGCTAAAGATAACTAGAAATACCCAAGAATAAAACATTCTTAAATATCGCTTTACACCTGAAAATCTCATAAAATTCATGGTGTTTCATAATAAATGTATTTTTTTTAAATTAAAAAAATGGATGTTTAATCTTCACTGAAAAGAAAGAAAGGTTCCCCATATAAAGTAATATTTATAGTTCAAAAGTTAGCTATTGTACATTTTAGTTTGAACACCCGGTATTGGTGTTGTCGAAAATGACAAACGGAATTGGTTGAAAAGCAGGAATTCCGCCCCATACTGAAATTAACCCTCCTCTGTAAGCTACAAATAGTGTACATTAGCCTCTTCGTAGCTCTCATCAGGACGTGTTCATAATCTATCACGATCGTTTAAACTGTGAAAACCTATCCGTTGCAAAAGAGGGCGAGTCTTTTTAAATAACTAGCAGGCTTAGTTTTCGTATTGGTTTCCCATGAATTTATATAACATATTGAGTAAACTCCGGATTCATCTCTATTTTGTCTATCTTCTAGCAAGAAATTTTCTATGCACAAGAACAAAAAAATAGAAAGTTTCAAAAAAGTGCTTGGAGCCGTTGTAGTTTTAAATTACAAACACTATATATATTTTTAAGGTACCATACACAAATACGTAATAATTCATTCACTTCGGTCCAGGCTAAGCCTTTTCTAAAACTATTTTTAACTATTAAGCCCCATGAAAAATCACAGGCTGATTAATTGAATACACATCAGAAATTCATCATTTAAAAAACAAACTACTGTAGTTAAAACAAAATTAAGGCCTACTTATCTGGGTCTAAATAACTATAATGATGGGGATTTTTAACTCGGAAAATGTACAATAATAAGGGTTATAAAACCGTTTGCCTATTTGTTAAATATTTTTATTTACATAAGTTATTAGGTCTATATATTTAAGACAGATAAAAATATCATCTGTAAATTGCTTTTTATTTCATATTGATAGATCAAATGATTTAGAAGTTATTAATATTACAATGAAGAAAAATTAATAATCGAATATGTTTGTGTTATACCAAGACCATCTACAATTGTAGATGGTCTTGGTTATACGAAGATGTACGAATGTTTCCGAAGTTAAACGAATCTTCTTCTTTAAATTTATCTAAACAAAAATATATTGATGATAAACAATTGTATTGATGTACAGTTTATAACCTCAAAGCAAATATTATATAACGTATATTATAGAATACATTAGTTTTATAACTCATATTAAAAAAAAACCAACTTCACAAGAAATTATAACAGATTGAAGTGGTAAACATAACACCAAACTATAATCTACACTGGGTTTGTTTAAGTTAGTATTACAGATGATGAGTGAAATCAGATGTTGTGTTAAATGTTACTCACTCTATTTTATAGGAGTTGATTCATATATACTAGCTGACCCGTGCGAAGCATTCACATTCTAACTCACTTAAATCCCACTTAATTAAAGTATACACCGTATATTTAGTATCGTATAGTGCGTATATTATACGATACTAAATATACAATTAATTAAAAATAGCAATAGTAGTTACGTAACGGCAGATCTCCAGCTGGGTATTGTTATCATCAGTGTTGCCAAAGCCAGGAAAATATCCCTACAACTTACTTGATCTTACATCACTGTTTCTTTCGGATTCTTTATTTCTTTTCTTTCATATAATTGTATTTTGTATATTTTTCCGGTGTAGCGGTTAAAGAAAGCTTTAAAATGATGCCTCATTCATGTAATTTGATGATGTATTAAGAAAGTTATGGCGTACCGACAAAAAAATGGCCTTGAGAAATAATATATGTGATGATTTTTTGTAGCCTAAACATATTAAAAATATTATATGACCTTAGTTTTATTCATAAAGTTTTGAAACATGACGGCCGTTTCAACTTTTTTCATTCAGTAATTTTCAAATGTTTTTTTCACATTTTAGACGTTGTTAACTTTAAAACATACTACAGATAAACACATACCTTAAAAACACACTCAATTGTACACTGATTCATATAAAGTTAAAAGCTGAGTACGAGTTTAAACTTACGGCAGTACATGCCCATGATCTTCATACGTTGTTTATTTCAACTTTGAACTTAATATGTGTCAGTGTAGAATTGACTGTTTTATGTATATGTTTGTGTTTATTTGTAGTATGTGTTAATGTTAATAATGTTCTTAGTGCGCTAACAGAAAAAAAACATTTGAAAATGACTGAATAATAAAGTTGAAATGGCCGTCATGTTGTAACGAATGACGAAAAAACAAGGATTGTCCGACAGAATAAAACTAAGGTAATATATATTTTAGTTATTTAAGTTCGTTACTCATATGCTATGCAGTTATTATTTTTTTAGGCTTGATTTTCCGATTCTTTTTGGAATGTATTTAGTTTTATTATTATTCTTAAGTTACGGCAGAATTTAGATTATGAAAAACAAATTGCGTTCCAACCATTACGATTTTTACGGGAAAATAATTCAAACAAAATTGATAAAACAAAATATTTACTTTAAAAACATCAAAAAGAAGGACATAAATAACTAAAACAATAATAAAACAATAACATGTTATCAGGAAAGAAAACATAAATTTTAAAGAAACTGGAAAAAACAATGATAAAAATAAGAATTTTAAAATTAATCTTGTGATAAAGAAGAATTTGTATATTTGTTTTTTTCGAATAATAACGCTAACAAAATTACCTCTACCAATTTATTTTGGCTTTAAAAAATGTCTACTATTTTTATTGATTTATTCCTTGTATTTCACAAAGAACAACGAATTACATAATTAATCGTTCAGTGACAGAAGTTTCTTTCTCCCGTTGCCGTGCCAACAATACTTGACAATAACTCGAAGTCTTTTCTATAATTACTATCCACAGGGTCTTCTGAATGACTTTCAGGTTATTATTTACCATTTACACTCGTGGCGTGAATGCAACAAGTAATTAAAACGTCCCGAGACACAAAGTGATAAGTTTAATTTGAACATAAAAGCTACATGGCCTAGACTGTTGTCATGGCAACGAGTAAATGAATAACACTTGCAATGGTGCCCCTCGTGGAACTTCAGTATAAATAATGGGATTAGCTCATTAGTACTTCTACAGAACAATATGCAGTAGCACATCAATTTGGTAGTGTGTGATAAAGTTAGATGCCTTAATCATTCGATAAAATAAAACTAATAAAATAATAATAAAAAAGGATGTAATAATTAAAGCGCTTCACCACAAAATGTTTCTTTTTTAATTGGAAGTGGACAGACCTAGGATAATGTGTTATCTATTTATGCATGTATAAAATATAATATTTTCCACAATAATCAAACTTGAACTTGTAAATACGTTTCTATCAATTGTTTGTTCGTTGATGGGATTTAGCTGTGCTCGCTGTACTTTAACGTTAAATATTTGTTAGTGTACAGGAATTTAATATTGGTGTTATTGATTATTTTCTTAACTGACCAATTTTTGGAACAAAGTTCCTTAACGAGGGTTGCGGTAGGAGTTATGTAATGCTTATTGAAAAAATTTTTATTAATTGGTTGCTATGGCAATGGCAAATATAAAATACGAGTAACGAAAAAGCGTTATCAAATTGGTTGCTATGGCAATGAATGTAAATACATTCAACAAACATGTGTTTTGGTTCATCAATTTAAATTAAGAGGCGATCGGTTCCGTCCGGCGTAGTTCAGGTATTATCGTCAAGCGCTGAAATACATTCAATAAACATAAAATGTTGGTTCATCAGTCTAGGCCTAACCTGAAATTATTATGTGTATATTTAATTTATTTTACCTGCCTTAACGACAATAGTTTAAGGTTAGGCCTAGAAAGTAATTTTAAGTCTAGGCCTAACCTAAAATTATTGTATGTATGTTGCCGTTAAGACAGGTAAAATAAATTAAACATACACACGAAAATTTTAGGTTAGGCCTAGACTGACGAAACAACATTTTATGTCCCTGTATATAAATAATGAGGTGTAATTCAGAAGAAAATGATAAACATTTCTATTTCGATAAACAATAATACATTTTCACAAATTAATGATTTACGGTAACAGTTTACAATCGTAAACTTATTCTTTAAACACAGAGAATCAGAATACAGTTATTAAAAAAAAAGTTTTTTATAAGATTCAGTTATAATTAATGAATTCTTTGTTTATGTTATAAACCAAGCAGTTCTACAGCGTTATTTGATTTCATAAATCTACATCAAATTAAGTCAGCAAATATTGTCTTGTTCTATATTCTACAAGACTCATTTGCATTATAATTTAATCATAAATCCTGAATGCATAAGTGAGTTCACATTAAATTCAGATTTGTACTCTTCGAACATTACTTTTTGAAAGAATTAAAACTTTTCGAAAATAGATTTATTAATGACTAGCAACCGTGTCGATTGAAAGGATTGAAAAGGCATTTGCTTTATAAAAAGCTGTGTGGAAATGATTTTGAAATATTATGTTGTTTAAATAGTGTTATTGTTGGAAAATACAAGTTTTTTAACTTTGGAGGCTTTAACGCGAGCCACTATTTTGAATTTAATGAATGGGCAAACATGTAAAATAACTTGGGGTTTGTAAAATAACTTAGCCACGGCTAATCCTACGAAAAAAATGTTTGGGAGAAAGTAGAAGAGGACAACAATTAATTCAGCTCATAATTTTTTCTTAGTAAATCTAAAATACAGGTAAATATAATATTATTACCTAATCCCATGTGTTAAACTGTCCTACGCCAGGAGTAATTTACTGATCTGCTATACATCTCTAGTGATGCAAAGAATCCATAAGTTACGATTACATCACGCTTCAAACAGTTGCTTGTTCGAAAAGCTTAGATCAGCTGATTGTTTGTTACAGCAAATTAATTTCATTACTACTAAACAAAATTGTATTGTTTAACTCTCACTGATTCACAGACTAACGTATATACTTCTGAATTTTATTCTACTAACAAAAGTAAATTTGTTCTTTCCATATTTTAATAAACGGTATCAGTTAACTGACACAAACTTTCTCCCAACTTACTGTAGTCAAAATAATATTGTTTTTAATGAAGTTAAACACTTCTCGAAGCCCTTGCTTAATGGCACATGTGGTAGCGTCGTGGACTCTCAACCAAAAGGTCGGCGTTCAATTTCCGAATACAGTGTACTGCAAGAATATTTTTTAACTAGTTTCCTCTCAATTACTTAACAAGAGTAATAATTAGAATCACTCGATTAGGAAAAAACTTGTTTCAATAGGGTACAATGTGGATTTAAAATCAATAACATTCTAAAAAAAATAAAAAACTTATTTTAACACAGTTAAGTAACTCCTATATATTTTAAACACCAAAGTTTTTACAAACGCGGGTGGGATAATATTGTTTGGTTTCCAGTTGCCATAAAATAATCCTCACAGTTTTAATCAAAACAATAACTTCCCGTTATAGTAAGTAAAATGAATTCAAATTTACTATTTTAGTCAAAATCGTTTTTCGGGATGACAAGTAAAATTATAATTAAGACTATAAAATAAAAACTATAAAATAATAAAACTATAAAAAAAAAATAGTTTTTTTAATCATTTTATTTACTAATTTTTAGAAAAAAAAAATAATATTCTACCTACGTCAATCGGATAAAAAAATCATTGTCCCAGGCGGGACTCGATCGCGCGACCTTTGAATTACTGGCCGTGCTCGCTACCGTGGTGCTACCCCGTGCGGCCGCCGCCGCGATGCTAGATTGACAACACAAACTTGTTTATTTTTAAACATTTCCCCATAGTTATAAAACGCCAAAGTTTGATAATTATGATAATTTGATAAGTTTGAAGTTAGAGCCGTTTTTGAGAAATTTGCATTTTTGTCGTTTTTTATGGGTTTTTAGGGGTAAATTACCCTTAAAAATTAAAAATTTCAAAAAATGAAAAAAAACTCCTGGAGATATCAGGGTTTAGTACCTACATACCAAATTTCATGAAAATCGGACCAATAGTGTCCTCTCTGGTCGTGTATACATACACACACACAGACAGACTGACAGACAGACACCACTCTAAAAACCACTTTTTTGGATTCAGGGGGCACCAAAACGGATATTTCCACCAAAAACTCAAATTCGAAAATTCTGACGAAAACAATACTTTCTCCCCATGTACTATGGTATAGGGGGAGAAAGTAAAAATGAGGGATAACGATAGTTTACCCTCTGATATAAAAAGTGTGGATTTTACATGGATTTTACATTTATATCAAGTAAAAATCGGTTTCAGTTGTTCATTTCAATGTTTGGTTTATAATATTAGTGCAATGTTTGGTTGGTAACAAAATAATATACTATCTAGTTAAAATGTCGTGTTGATTTTGTTTACTGTACAAAGTTATAGAACACACTGTAAGATGTGGGGTTACGTAAAATATTGTACGTTCCACGTGATAACAGCGTGATCACTCAAGGGATTATACAACTCGACTTCTCCTCGATGTAGCCTACAAACACCCCCTTCGGATCATGTAAAGAAGTAGTTACCTCACTTGTAAAGTGAATATCTATTAAGTAAAAATAAAATAACGGATTTTAATAAAATATAATACAACTCAATTTAATCAACAAATGTAAAACAACATTATTTAAGACTAAAAGGAATGAGATTCAGTGGTAGAAAAATATATTTTTTTAAATTGTGTGTTATGCAATATAAAGAAGAAAAGTCTCTATATGTATGTATGATCGAATTTGCAAGTTTGTTCGCTATGTACGCCAAAACCATTTGACGGATAGGTACTAAATTTGGCATAGTGGTTAATCAGCACAAGAGAAATTAAAAACAACTTCATTTCGATTGTTTGCGTCTAACGGGTGAAATATTTTTCGTAGCCAATAATTTAGTAAAATGTACTCATAGTTGTAAAATGTTCCTCAAATCCTGATTTTAGATTTTATCGTTCGTTCTGAAGTCATGGGTAACAAACTGGTGAAAAACGTGATGTTTAGCGCTTACTGAGTACGTATAGGCCAAAAACGGGAAACTGATGTCAACGAAACCTACTATGCGTTACTGGGCCAGGGAGTCGGATCTAAAATTGTTTTTTTTTAATGTAATGTAATGGTAAGGCTTACCCGATGTTACTTTTATTCAAATCTTAAAATCTATATTTAAGATCTAGTAAGCAGTAGGTACATATCATTATACTTATATAAATTTGTCCCAAGCTTCCTTAAAGTCCAGGCCTTTTAAAACTTCCCCCCTTGGGTTTGTTCAGGCATATTTGGTCATCCCATAAACCATTTTAACTCCAATTTTTTATTTTTTGTAAAGAGCTCGAACAATACAGCTCTTAGTAATCAATAGAGTCCTTTCAAATTTAATTTTCAAAATATAATAAATAAACTTGTTTAGAATTATTATAGTCAGTTAATCAAATACAATGATTCCATATAATTTATATTTAATGCCCGAGTACAATATCACGGTCTGGTTTAGTTCTAACGACTCCCAAATGTGACACTATCTCAACGATAAAGCACTAACTTTAATTTCATTTAACCTCTTGGGACCTTTCATAGGCTACAGTCTGGGTACTACCGAGTGTAGGCACGAAGTTCACAATCACCAAATTTAAACTATATTTGCATTATTCATACATTTTTGAATAAAATGCTTGATTGCGTAAATTCGAAATATGTCAAAATAAGTTGAAATATAGCGTTTCAAGATCTCATGTAATGTGTTATGAAATCCCTTACAGTTAAATAGGTCTTTTAATTTCATTCTAAATATTTTTTTAAATTGTTACACATCATTTCGATAACTTGAGTTGAATGAGGAATAACTACTCTTAAAAATGAATAATAATTTATGGAGTTTGAGACCTGCAATTTGGCACATACTAAGTTGTATAGGAAAAAAAAACATTTTCATTTAGGTAACTTTAGTTAAGTAGATGGGATAGCTACTATTAAAAATAAATAATAATTCGTACACTCGCTATGAAGGTAGAGACATGAATCTTTCACATATTACTCTTAAGTTGTATAGAAAAAAAAACATTTGTATTTAGATAACTTTAGTTAAGTAGATGGGATAGCTACTCTTAAAAATAAATAATAATTCGTACACTCGCTATGAAGGTAGAGACATGAATCTTTCACATATTACTCTT
>JAGFPH010000505.1:94341-163290 GCA_018207615.1 Philaenus spumarius
TTCGTACACTCGCTATGAAGGTAGAGACATGAATCTTTCACATATTATTCTTAAGTTGTATAGAAAAAAAAAACATTTGCATTTAGATAACTTTAGTTAAGTAGATGGGATAGCTACTCTTAAAAATAAATAATAATTCGTACACTTGCTATGAAGGTAGAGACATGAGTCTTTCACATATTACTCTTAAGTTGTATAGAAAAAAAAATCATTTGCATTTATATAACTTTAGTTAAGTAGATTGGATAGCTACTTTAAAAATAAATAATAATTCGTACACTTGCTATGAAGGTAAGAGACATGAATCTTTCACATATTACTCTTAAGTTGTATAGAAAAAAAACATTTGCTTTTAGATAACTTTAGTTAAGTAGATGGGGTAGATACTCTCAAAAATAAATAATAATTCGTACACTTGCTATGAAGGTAGTGACATGAATCTTTCACATATTACTCTAAGTTGTATAGAAAAATTTTAATTTCGATAACTTGAGTTAAATGAGCTACATGGAATAACTATTACTATTCTTAAAAATATATAATAACTTGCTATGAAACTAAAAGTCTGAACCTTGACACGTATACTCTTAAGTTGTATACAGAGAACAAAAAATAATTGAATTTTGACTAACAACAAAGTCTTTATTTTGAATACTGTATTTTTCAATGGCGGCCGTTTAATTACATTATTCTCAAAAACCATTCACTTTAGAACAAATGAAGAAGAGACAATTGTAGCATTTTAAATTTATTAAGTTTAAACTTTGATCCCGACAAGTAGGAAGGAATTAGTTAAGTAATTATTATTCATTAGCGATCATTTTCACAAATACATTTGTAAGTAGCATAAGTATATATCAAACGTGTTTCAACGGCTCAGTCGTCATCTTCAGTGATTTATGAACTACAATGATCAGATTATAACTTATTCTTTTTAAAGCATTTTTAATGTTGAACAAAATGTCGTTCTAATGGCTGTTGCACGTCAAAGTAAATCGAATTATATTTTAACTTTGTGACAAAGGAGTTAGTTATCAACAAAAGTTAACGTTTTCAGAAAAAATGTATTTGAAACATTTTAAACGGCTACAGTTAAAACATATACAAAATAAAGTCTTTCTTTATTATTGCAGTTTTCAGATATTAACTAAAAGTATTATTGGTAAATCTGAAGTTCATAATTTATCTATTTTCAAAGTTATGGTATTTTAAAAAATTACATTTTCGGATTATGTGGAAAACAAAAGTTTTAGAACCTTTTTTCATATGAGCTTTTTCTTTTTATTTTATTAATGGAAACCCCCTCCAGAAATTTGGAAACTAGAACCCCCTCCGTCCTATATAAGAAATACTTTAAAGTCTTTAAAAGTGTGATAGAATTAAATGTTTAGTCCTGTTCCAGATTCTGAAGAATTTTTTCTTTCGGTTGTAATTTTGTTCCTTTGGATTGTATACTTTCAATGATTTCTGAATAACTAGTGGTAATTATGCCTTACATTGTTATTACAAATGGTTTTAATGATAGTGGTTTGTAGTATTGTACGTAAATAACAGGCCTACCAACATAATCTGAAACATTGGTTTTATTAATAGTTTCTATCTATGTTTTTCTGTTAAAAATTAATTTCTTGTGCATTGTATAAGGTGTATATTATAATTATGTTTATTTTATTGTAATGTTCAAATATTTGTAGATTTTAGTAAAGTAATAATTTTGAAGTAATTCAAACCATATTATTTCATAAATTACGAAATACTTAATGGACTTCACCCATCTTACTTTAAAAACTAATGACCTAATTGTATAAGTTGATAAACAGGATGGAATAATAATATTCTTAAAAGCAGACTTCACGTTACACACAAACAAAACGGTTAGGAATAAATATACAAAAACACGAAGTTTCGCGTGTTAAGATAACGTAAGTCCTTATATATTCGTGGATGTTTTTAATCTCAACCTTTCTGAACACCTACAGGTTGATTGAGGAGGGGTCGGTAGTTAAAATGTTCAAAAAGTATAATTTTCCACATTACATGATGGCAAAATGAATTTACAAGTTTGACTTTATTTTTGTAAGATACAATAAATGCATGCCTAAATAAGTAATATGTACTACTTTTAAATATAGCAAAATCTTACAAATATCTGCGTTTCATCGACTTTTCATCATAACGGTGATTAATTATCGCTATTAGTAAAACCTTAGCTTCCTCATTATTCCTTCTCAATTCTGCTTTTCTCGAAACTTTGGCGGGAAATCTGACTACCGAAAATTAGTGCCTCTACCGTAACTTTTGAAGGTGATGATAACCACCCAGGTTTTTCGCCTATAATTTTTTTTCAAACTAACTGCCTATGCGTACTGAGCGAATCCTAAAGCTCGTGATTACGATCTGACTTGTGACGTATGAGGACAAAATTTTACTACTTTCTCCAAATGTAATCACATATTATACATTTTATTGTAATGTCATGAATATTTAGTGGGTAGTTTACTTTTAAAGCCACTTCCTCCCCTACTGGGCATTACCACCAATTATGTTTGGTAATGGAACAAGGGTATTTAAAGTCATTCATTATGAATTTTAATAATACAAAATATATTTTTGTGGTATTTATTACATACTTTATTCAAACATTTTCTCATGTCAGAGGTTTTTGTTGCTACTAAAATGTTATATTAAAAAAGAAGAAGAACAGAAATAATAAGGAAAATGGTAAAACTCTTTTTAGTTTTGATTACACCAATTTAAAAAATGACGGTGTTAAAACGATGTGACTTGTCCTTTACATTAAGATTTTTTAACATTTCTAAAACATTTTTGTTTAATATTTTGCTACCATTGCAACAAGTTAGCCAGGAGGGTACCTCTAAAATGCCATTTTCTGATGTTAAATTTAAAATTCCTGCATCTGTAAAACCATGAAACTAATTATATTAATATAAAATGTAAAAACGGAGTGGTACTTGAAAACCAGCTGTTACTTTACCGGTTATAATATATTCGATCACATGTAGTCAACCTTAACTACTCACCCTGTATCCATAGTGTAAGTAGAATGATGAACAGACACGACGGTTGCAAACACCCTCTTCTATGTTGCTCCATTCACCACTGATTTTATTCAATACTACTGTATAAACACTCTTTAATAATAATGTAAGCTTTCTTTATTGAGATTCACATTGTTCTATTCCTTCTTATTTATAAAATGTCCGCATAACAATACGCTTTATTCTTATCTAGAGGCAAGTCTCTGTCATAAATATTAAATAAATACAATAAGTAAACATGCGAGATAGCGAGAAAAGGGGTATTTCTATTGTCATTATTGAATTTAACTTGCAGAAAATATGCATCTGCTCCATACTTGCTTCTGCTACTGATTCAGTTCTATAGTTTCATTAAAATACCTTTAAAATATAAGTAGTTTCTGAAAAAAGACGACCGGCCCTCTTATCAGTGTAAAATATCAACAGAATACGCCTACATGACTGTGTTGGTGAGGTTTTATAAAATTAGTTAATTTAAAAATGATGTACATTTAACCCAAACAAAACGTTTGGAATATTTTAGTTAAACTAACTGAAATGTTTAAAAAATGATGTGATGAACAATATAGCTGAAAAGGAAACCATTTTGGTCGTTAATTGATTTTACTCAGAACAAAAACTAAGAAAGTAATGTTAAATATAACTGTGTAGTTCACCGGTATTTAATGAAAAAATCTAGATACAAATATGAACAAACAAACAATCAATTATTTAATCAGTATTGATTAAAATCATAGAAGTATGAGGAAAATAACTTTTATTCATATACGTTTTGAACAGACGACTTGTTTTGTTTTTGGAAAAATAAGTAGGCCTACTATTAAGTAAAATTTTGGTTTGCAAATTAGAGTTTAAAGAATTTTTTATATAGTTATTAATAAGTATGAAATTAAAACGAATGTATTAGTTTTTTATTATAAATCATAAGCATGGAATCGCAATTTTTTATAAAAATATTTAATACATTTTAAAAAACGTCTTTGATATTATTTTTTTAGAATTAAATTATTCTTGTTATGGAATATCGTCTATAATTTAAAATGTTTGTATGTGTTATTAGTTATTTCGTTTCTTGTATTGTATTTACCTATTTGCTCAACAAACCGACATTAAGATATAACCGATCTAATAAAAACACATCATTACGTTTTATCTATTTTCTTTTTTAATTTGTCAAAATTCAAAATTAGTATATGTATACATTTTGTGAATTCAATTTAATGAAACATAAAGAAATAATTAACTTAAAATTTAATATGTATGAAAAATAATGTTACGTACAGATATCAGTGACAACTTTTATTCGACATAAACAAATAAGCACCTCACTTCACGTAAAGATATCGCTCTGTACTTAATCGAACTGATAAATAAGTTATTGGTTAGTTAAGTAGTTACGCGGTTTAAAGTTTGCACAAATCGAGGGAACCCGATGCGGACAGCTTCAAACGCGAAAGTGTTTTCACTCCGGCTCCGGGTAAGTTTGTACATCAGAGTCGAACTCTAGCGGGTAAATCATGAGCTAACTGTATTGCAACTGTATCCTTACAATGTTTTATGAAGAATAAATAACTTGTTATGTGAAAACGAAAAGGAAATGTCCATGATAAATAAACCTAAATCCGAGTAAAACGTGAGTGCTAAGGGTTCCGTACTGTCAGCCATTCCGAAAGTTTTAGCAAACTAATAATAACTCGTAAAATCAGTATACTGAGCGAATCCTTCAACGAAGCACGATTTTCCACTGCAATGCACAAATTAAGTGGTAATAATTTAAATATTTATATTTTGGTAAGACCGTATATTGTATGGATTTACTTATTTTACTTATATTTAAACTACTTTCCAACACAAAAAGGATAAATATCCACTTTTTAAAGCAGACTTATTTCAGAAGTTTAACAACAAAGATTTCGATAATTCATCCTATTTATTACTTCTGTTTTCAATATCCCCGTTTCTCAAATAGTAGAAAGTCTACAGCGATGAATAAGAAATCATTGGATATTATTTTTACCCACATCTGATATAGCACACTCAAATTATACGTTCAATACGTAGTTTGTTTGAAATTTAAATAATCTATGATTTTCTTTTCTGTTACACCTGGCTGAGGATTTAATTGCAATTAGCGAACATAGAACTAAATTATATTAATTGCGTAAATTTTGGACGGGTTTACTGATACCATATTATAAAGGAAATAAGTGTTTTTAATTATGACTTAGCTAAATATTACTCATCTGATTTTCATTAACATTTACTATGCGCTAGGCGTTGGCAACTGGACAACATGAGCTACGTTTTCAACCGTATTCTAAAGAAATATTTACCATGGAAATATCTGCAAATAAGTAAGGGAGTGCATATGTTCATAAACGTCGGTTTTCGTACAATAAACATTAAAATTTGATAAGTGATAATCTACAATAGCCCATGTCGGAAATTTCGCTATGCAAACTGTTGGAACTAATAATATTCAGTAAACTATGTACCACCAATGAATACAGAACTTATAAGAAGCGCAAGATCTTATATAGAATAGTCAGAGCTGGCTGAAAATGTCCGCACGTCTCTTTCTCTGGATCGTTAATTCTCTGTCTCACTGACACCTGTCTTAACGACGACAGAAGTGCTCTCGCTACCTAGCGGCTGCCGCGCAAAGCTTGCCAGATTCAAAATAAAACTAGACTGGATTCAGAAACATGGGCGTTGCGCTTCTTATAAGTTCTGTATTCATTGTACCCCTCTTGGGCGTTGTTGAACTAAATCACAGACTATAGAATTACTCCAGACCTCTCACTGCCATAGGAAAAAGGGTGCGGGAAAATTGAGTTAGTTTTGATCCGCTAGAGTTCAGGTGTGTAGCTACTGTAAGTTATTATCAGACCAAGGTTGTCAGATCGCAAGAGTGATATGGTGGGGGCGAGTGAGTCCTGCTGATCAAGGTCACGTCGATGTGACAGGGTCGTGTCCTACTGTTCTACCGTGTGCACTGGTTTCTTGGGTCTATTTGACTGATTAGAACTTATCTTTATTATTTTAAATATCTGTAGCGTGATAATAATTGATTATCTATCTCATGAACGTTAACTGTATTTAATTCAATGACAAGTATAGCAATATACATTAAGCACAATATTACAGAAGGTATTGTGATAATATGTAAAATAATAACTGGCAAATTAATTCCTGCGAAAGTAATTGGTAATATGTGGGTCATATTTTAAGGTATTATTTAGTTAATTTATAGGATAATATAGCACTTTTAATATTTAATATTTCTAGTGATTATACCAGAAAGCATAGTCTTGCTCTTTAATACACACAATAATTAAATTAGAATCAGATAAATTTGTAAGTTTGTTTCTAAACAGAGCTCTGGTCTACGCACGGAACCCAGCGTACAGTGGCTAGCTGCTGTACGCTCAGTCAGAAGTCGGATGCCGAGCAGTGTAATGGGCGTACATTTGGCAACACTTTTCAGCGTACATCGATGGTGGCGCGCACTGAGAATGAGCGTACAAATTGACGTTTAAAAGCGCACCCATTTTTAACATGGCAGTGAGATGTCTGTAGTAATTCTATAGTCTGTGACTAAATTAATGATTAATTGAAACTGGAAGGAGACCAGGTAAGGTTAAGAGGGTTAGTGGGTTGAGTATAACTGTCTAATAACTTTACTATTCAATACATTTTTTAATAATTATCTCAATTTATTGAATTTTCTAATTTCTTAAACTTAACCTTATATACGTTTTTAATTACGTGCAATGTAACTAATAATTTTCTTTCAAGTGTCAAAGGGAAGTTTCAAACCAAACTATGACAAGCTGGATCTTCAAGTAAGTAATTGGCATAAATTTGTTTTATTTGTATATGTGTCATCTTTAACAATAGTTTTTTTTTTTAAATATAATCCTCTTAACCTGGCAGTTAAACCTCCTTCCAGTTTTAATTAATCGTTAATTGAATGCAAACAACGAACAAGAATGGTACATTGTTACTGAATATTATCATCAGTTCCAACAGTTCACGTAACCAAACTTGCGAGATGGTCTATTGTAGATTATTACTTATTAAATTTAAATGTTTATTTTACGAAAACCGACATTTATAGACATATGCACTCGCTTACTTATTTGTAGATACTGTATTTCCATGGTAACATTTCTTTAGAACACGCATGAAAACATAGCTCATGGTGTCCGGTTGCCAACGCCTAGCGCATAGAAAATGTTAAATGAAAATCATATGAGTAATATTTAGCTAAGTCACAACTAAAAACACTTTTTCCTTTATAATAATGGTTCCAGTAAAACAGTTCAAAATTTGCGCAAGTTCGACCCCCCCCCCCCCTTCCCCAAATTAGTTCTATGTTGGGTTATTGCAATTAAAACCTCAGTGAGGTGTAGCAGAAAATAAAATCAGAGATTATTTTTGTAACTTAAATTTCAAACAAAGAACGTATTTAAACTTAATTTGAGTGTGCTTTATCAGAAATCGGTATAAATCACATCCAATGATTTCTTATTCATCGCTGTAGACTTTCTACTAGTTGAGAAACGGGGATATTGAAAACAGAAGTAATAAAAAGGATGAATTGTGGAAATCTTTGTTGTTAAACTTCTGAAATATGTCCGCTTTAAAAATTGGATATTTCTGCTTTTTGTGTTTGAAAGTACAGTAGTTTAAATAATAGGTAAAATAAGTAAATAAAACAATATAAGGTTTTATCACAATATAAATATTTAAATTATTACAATCTAATTTGTGTATTGCAGTGGAAAAATCATGCTTTTCATCAATTGGGTAAACTTGCTTTCAATAAATTCCACGAACATTAAACTGAGTTTTCAATAGCCTTCCGAGTAGTAGAGAATGTAATAAACTGCATAACGAACCAATTATTTCTGAAACCGATGTTTTGTGAAGTGTTGTGACGTCATCACACCTGTTTCATTATTTTAATTTAATTGGAAAGTCCTGTAATTGAATTCTATTTTTAGAATACAAAGACTGCACCACATAAACAAAGGATCGATTACGATTTTGAAATATTAGCGGCGTTGTAGATGAGGGGTTAGCGTAACTAATTCAGAAGTTTAAAGATCTTGCTATCAATCCGGATAAAGGACTTAAAATGTTTGTGAAATCAATGATTTTCCTCAGTATTTTGCATCTAATTTCTGTTTAAAAAAACACTGTTTTAAATAAAATGTAACTTCTGTCGATTTGTCAAAAAGTTGTAATTCTTACAGCGCAGAAGGACATAATTTTATCTACTAAATAATAGTAAAGATGTTAAAAATAGTTGCCCTAACTTACCCACATCCACTATGTACTAACGAGCCATTTAACTTAAATCTAAAGAATCTAATGATTTTTTTTCAAATATTAATTCTCCAAAAATCAACATTTGAGTGATGGTATTCGTTTTTGAAGAAAGGTCAAATGTAAACATACATCGAAAATTAAATAATTTTAGACGACTTTTAAAAGTAAACATTTTTTAAATAAAGTTTCTCTTACTTAGTCTCGTTTCAAGATGTCAAACTTTTTCACATCCACCCAAACATTAAACAAATGTAGAATTATAGAAAAGGCAGTATCTAAAAAAAATGTAACTTCAATTTAGGTTGAGTGGGATAAAAAATTAAAGTGTTCGCAAAGCTAAACAAATACATCTTTGGTTATAACTGCAACCATTTCATAATGGCGGCCTAAAAACAGATTTCCAACAAAAACCTAACCGTGAAAAAAAGGCCAAGTTCCAGACCACTAGCAAAAAATGAGCATATCAAATAGTGATGTCTAGATTGTAGCCAAGCCTGCTCTTTCTTTAGTCCATAACCTCACTTACCCCTACTTTCATGAGCTGAGCTACTGCTCTTTTATTTTGATAGCTTAATATTTTGTCAGTTTCTGAACGAAACATAACACATTATTCATGTGTACTCATTTAGGAGTTATGTGGGTGATGGGAAGAGGAGAACTCAGAAGAAAACTGGAAAAATGATAGGCAATAAAAATTAAAGAGCAGTGTAGCTTATGAAAGTAGAAATAAAGTGAGGTTATAGACTTTAAGTTGATTTGAAAGTTATGCCTCCACCATAGGTGCACCCACCCTACAAGTTAATGTAAGTAAATTTATTTGATTCTGAGAGTTCTGAATTTTGGGAACCGATCTTGGATAAAAATGTTACCTCGACTTGTGAGGTGACTCCAAAGAACTTGGTTGAAATAAGTACAGAGACGATTTTGAGATTAATTAAAATCGTTCTATATTCTAAAATTCCATTAACGTTTCAACGTTTGCGGAACTTATTTATAATGCAAATTTCTTAATTTCTAGAACAAAGTGTAATATCTATTCTACACAATAATACCTTCTATTATATTTTGATTATTCATTTGTTTAACAGTACACATTTTAGTTCAATTGATTCTTTAATACCGGGTGTCCCACGAAGAGGTCCCTATTTTTGAATTGATATGACAGACGTATAGAGCGCGCTACAGACTTTGAAATTCTACAGTCGTGACTAACACATATGTAAAAGAAATACCCCTGAGTATCAGTTAATTCTGACTGATCCAAACAAAATGGCGGAAAAACAAAAAAAACTAAAAAATCAGCAATCGTATTTTAAGGGTAAACCTAATTTTATTTAGAATAGGAACAGCTACAGCTGTTTAGACTATTTTAAATCTATCAGCTGACTGCGTGTATCCACAACAATGAACATATTTGGTAATAAACATTGGCATTTGTTATTAAGTTGCATTGTAAAGTGTCTTATGTACCATGCCGTTTTCAACTGAGCAAAAAGTGAAATGTTGTTCCTGGGCTATTGCCTTTGAAAATGATTATGAAGCAATAACGTGTTTTAGGGAAAGGTACCCATGTGTAGTTCCACTGTCAAGGAAATCTATTCGTAAGTGGAAGACTATCCTACTAGAAACGGGGTCAATACAAAAAAATACCATAGATCCTCCAACATAGAAAATGAAGAAATCGTATGTGCTGCTTTCATGGAATCTCCAAATACGCCTAATTCAGTAAGAAAGGTGGAATCTGCTACAGGGATACCGAAGTCATCTGTCCAAAGGTATGCCAAAAAGAACAAAATCAAACATTATAAAACTCATTTAGTTCACGGACTGCTTGAAGATGATCCTGACAGACGATTGGAATTTTGTTCGAAAATAATTGAAAAGACTGACGTAGATAGCAAATGGCATGAAGGAATCGTGTTTTCAGATGAAGCGACATTTTATCAAACAGGAACTGTAAACAGGCATAATTTTCATTACTATAACACAAAAAATCCACATATCTTACAAGAAGAGAAATTAAAATCAACAGGTATAATAGTTTGGGCTGCTGTTACCAAGGATGGTGTTTTGTCGTATGACATATCCCGACAAACAATGACTGGAGAAAGGTATGCATCCGTTTTAAGCAATCACATAGTTCCTCATCTTTCTCAGCCTGAGATGAAAGACATTTTTTTTCCAACAGGATGGAGCTCCTCCGCATTATGCTAATGTGGCCAAAGCAGTTTTGGACCAAAATCTTCCTAACCGTTGGATAGGTCGTGGCAGCAGCTTCATGGACTGGCCCCCAAGGTCTCCAGACTTGACTGTGACTTTTTTCTGTGGGGCTTTTTGAAGGAGAAGGTTTATTGTCATAACATTGCGACAGACGATGAACTAATGAGGTTGATCGAAGAGGAACTGTTGTTGATACCTCGAGAGTTGTTCAGCAAAGCGTATGATTGTTTTCTATTTCGTTGTCATCAGTGCATTGCGATCGATGGACATCAGTTTGAATAAGGTTTATGGATCAAATAGATTTAATTTATTTATGAGTTACTTATATCTTTAATTCCCTAACGTTGTTTAGTGCTTAGTAACATCGTTAAAATTCAATAATTATGTTGTAACACTTAAGCAAATAAAACTATTTTAACGAAAAGGTACAATTTCTTTGATATCCCGCCATTTTGTCCTAATGTGTCAGAATCAACTGATACTCAGGTGTATTTCTTTTACATATGTGTATGTTAGGACTGTTGAGTTTCAGGTTTGTAAAGTGTTCGGTGCATCTAATATATTAATTCAAAAAAGGGACCTCTTCGTGGGACACCCGGTATATCGTTTAACTTCTCAACTATAGCCTTAATAAATTCTAAGATCTTGTATCAATTATTATTCGTTCAGTTTATTTATGAACCTGATCGATAATTGGTTTAAATTGCTTATGAGGTGTTTGCAAACCCTCCATTCACCTAATTCTATTAAAATAGTGCTGTCCTCTGTCATAGCTCAACCGCTATGGTACTTGCCTCATAAGCAAGACGTCCCGGGTTCAAATCCCGCGGGGGACCATAAAATATTAAAAGCCCAAAAAAACATGCTCGTTAGCCAAAAGGCACAAAGTGGCATGGAAAGCAAAAAAAAAAAAAATTAAAATAGTGCCGACACAATTACTTGCTGCCATAGTTTTCCACGTGTTTTGAACATTTTATTCTTATTGGTCGAGTTGACTATAACTCATTCTGATTGGTTTTTAATTTTCTGATGACCTTATTTTACTACATTATTTGGCAGCATTTATTTAGGTGAGCGTCATTACTTTTCACTGGATAGTGCCGCGAATAGTGTTTGGAAAAATTTAATACGGAACAAGTGTGATTTTTACATCAGCTTTTACTTCCTGGTTGGTTACTTGATATCTTACATCGAGTGTCTGTCTTGTTTCTAGCTTTGTAGTTTTATTGAATATTCCTTCATTAATAAGTGAATTTCATAAACCATTGTAATATTGTTGTTTACCAATACATCCTTGAGAGGACTACAGAGCAGACTTGGCCACGATGTCGAAATCACCAGTTTGATAGATGTTTTCTTCTTCCCTTCACTCACGTAACTCCTATGTGAGTACACATGTCATGATCCTAATGTTTTATTTCTCGTTCAGAAACTGGCCAAGTGATAAGCAGTACAAATAAAAGTACAGTGCTCAAGAAAGTAATAGCGAAGTGAGGTTACGGACTAAAGAAATAGAAGACTTGGCTGCAATGTAGATATAACTACTTCCTTAAGCTGACTTTTTTTGGTAGAGGGTCTGGAACTTGACCCTTTTCACGGTAAGGTTTTCGTTGAGAATATTCCCTTTTGCTGCTTTCATCATCGTGGCCTTTTGAAGGTATTTGATGTTCAGAACATAAAATATTCTGATCTAAATTTTCAGTTGTACCAAAATTTTAATCAGAAAATTTTAAAAATATATTCATTTGTTTAGGTAAAATGATATCTTATATACTAAAAAACTTTTGCAAAACTAATGACAGCGACCCTGACCGTTCTACTAGACCGATTTACATGCGGGTTGTACCAAAACAAAGGTTAGCGGATCTATAATATATGTGCAGGTTTTGTTTTAATTTTGAAAATATTTATGTTAATTGGGTCAAAATTGGAAAATAAACTTTTCTTATGGAGATTTAACACAGGGAAAAAATTTAAGTTTATGACAGCGAGTCTGACCGTTCTACTGGACCGATTTACATGCGGGTTGTACCAAAACAAAGGTTAGCGGTCCTATATGTGCAGGTTTTATTTGCATTTTGAAAATATTTATGTTAATTGGGTAAAACATGGAAAATAAACTTTTCTTATGGAGATTTAACATGGGGTAAAATTTCAACTTTGAACTTCTTTGAAGAGTTCACTTGAGGTTACCACTGAACCGTTTTACACGCGGTTTGTTTTAAATGACAGATCAATCATTCTATATTTGCACAAATTACTTACATTTTTGAAATAATTTTATTTAGAATGTAATAAAAGAACTTTTTAAAACGTATTTTATCATCACTTTAAGTTTCCCTATCCAGCTGATTATTAAAACACGTGATTGTGCATCTAAGAACAAACAATTGCAGCAAAAGGAATGAGCTGGCTTAGAGAAAATCATTAGTGGCCAGTATCTTTCAACGAACAAATTCACAGGATCAAGTTGGGCGTTAACTAAAAAACAACAATTAAATTGAAAGATGAAACTTGTATCATTCAATGATGTGCACAAAAACATAGATCATGTCTGTGTGCATGTTGCCGTTAAGGCAGGTAAAATAAATTAAACATAATTTTAGGTTAGGCCAAGACTGAAAAAACAACTTCTTGAATGTATTTACATTAATTACCATAGCAACCAATTGATTAAAATAACAGATAAAACAGTTGATTCGGATGTCCAGCAATAATATTTTAAGTTAGGCCTAGGCTCAACCAACACATGTTTCAACACACACAAACCAATAAAAAATTGCTTTAATGAATTTAAAAATAATAAAAAACTATGGTACATCCTAATTAAAAATAAATAAGACATATATTATAGTAGGCCTATTTATTGAAAATATACGGTAATTGATAGTAAGGGTTTTGATTAAGTGTACACCTGAGCCTTACTGGTTATTTTACTTTTATTACAACTGTTGTTATAAAATATACGAAATAATTTGATTTAAACATTTAACATTATCATCTCAGTTTTGAGGTTATTATTAATCCTACACCTTTATTATAAATAAAACATAACATATCTTTTTAGAAGGTTCCATTGGGGGTTGGCGTGCGGAGCACGCAGTGGTCTCTCCTAGTAACATATTAAATTTCACTAACCAAATTTAAATTTAGATTTCATGTTTGGTATCAATTGCAATTGATAGCTTTTTACTTACTATTACAAATGTAACTCTTAAGTTTAATTCCCTCACCTACCAAAATATATACCTAACAAAATGTTTTATTAATTGCAAACTATTGGGTACCGTCGCAAACAAGTTTCTAAACAGATTCGTTTGATTGCTTCACTAATCACAGGATTGGCCTGTTGCATCTTGAATATCTTTTTAAAATATCAAGAACTGAAAAATCCAAATATATGTGTGTATCATTTCTGTTGGTTAATCCTATTGACCTTGTTACGTTTCAATTGTGATTGAAATTTAAATTCGTCATTTTATTGTTCATGATCAATTATTCTTCGACTAAATCATACAGCTGTAATACAAGTTTATAGTCCTTTCCTATCTTCTGTCACCTCCCGTATCCTCCTTTCTTATACCGTCTCCTCCTGCCCTCTCCTGTCTCCTCATGCCACCTTCTTTAAATTTGCATTAATTAGAAGTATAAATCGAAGAGAAGTTTTACACAAGCTTTCAGAACGTTAAGTTCTTAATTTTATTATTGGATTATTTTTTACTAGTATATTTTGTGAATATAGTGGTCGCTTCTGATAGGCTGTAGAGTAGAGAAAGATCTAATACCAAAAATGTGTAAAATATCCAGATAATGGGACAGTTTTCTATACTTTGGAAGTGTTGCCAAGTCGAACAGCAGAGGCGGAGGCACCTGCTTGTACAGTAGCTATCTACTTGTTAAAGCAGGTTGCACTTTTCTTTCCAATATCTTTTATCTGTTGTAATAGATTTTGATGTTGAAACCTGAAACCATTACACTAACTGCACCATGTAACCCTCTTGTGTCAATGACTAACTTCCTGATTGAGTGGTGTTTGATTCATTACAAATAACAGCACAGAAGGTCATGTAACTTTATTAAAACAATTCTGATAGAATGATTCATATTTTTGTTTTAAAATACTGGATGAAAGTACATACAAGTAAAACTATGCATTTATTTTTAAACTTTGAATCGGACTTGAAACTAAGCAATTTTTACTCTTTTTTCAAACATTCTTTTATTCTTCATTAACTGTAAGAATAGAAGGTTTTGTAATGATTTTTTCTAATAAAAATTTTTCTAAATGTTTTAACGTAATAATATGGAAAAAATATTATTTTTTATTATTACAATGGTTTTGTTATATGATCGAAATTGTATAAATTTTCTGAAACCATACACTATAGCATTTAATGACGCAAAAGGTAAGAAAATTAAATTTTATAAATATAGCATGTTTATCTATATATATTTTTTATGGAAATATTTACAAAATTACAATTTTAATACCGTTTGAGATAAAATAAAATTAAAAATTTTACTCGAAATGGTAGGCCTATATACTGATATTTTTGTTACGTTAAACTAATAACTATCTATACTACTGGACGTTTAAGAGAAGTTACATTTTTCCTTATTAGTCAGATGGACTAATAAAAAAAGGAGGAGTAGCGTAGCTCACGCAATCACAGCGCGTGTAACTACTACGTCAAGTTGAAACATGTATATATTGGTGATGGATCGGCGCGGCGTACTATACCTGTTTCTAAACTTCGTACAAGAAAATTATTAAAATTATTGAAATATGAAATAACCAAATGTCAATGAATCACAATTCACCATCCACTAAACATGAAATACAACTTGATAGAATAAAACTTAAACGCAGAATTTTACAACTAATAGTACGTTTATTTACTAAAATGCGTTTCAATAACAATGTCGCTATCATTGCATTGATGTAAGAGCTACAATAACCAAACTGTAGCCTACACAACCTAAGCACGTACTATCTCCGTATTTAAATATAAAAAAAAAAACTAAAAATGTTGTGCATTACAACAGTAAAGCGTTTAAAACAGTCTAGTTTTGTAGAGCGAAATTAAAATTTAAAAGTGATGTACTGTAATCGGGAAGTTGACTTTTTGTTTTGTTGGTTTTTATACATGCAAATGAGTCAGAAACCTAAAATCTCGGCAAAATCGGGCTGCGGCTTCGCTAGAAAAGTGCATTGTTGATGCATTTCGCGTCCATATAGCTACTAGGGGAGTCATTATAGTATAAAATGATGCATTATTTCGAAAAAGTATGTTTAGCTTGTATTTGAACAAAGTCTTTTGATTTAGCTTATAAATTGCCTCATATAAAAAGTTCTCCAAAAGACATTGGTTGAAAACAAACAAAAATGTTTAACAAATTGAAAAATCTCAGCGAATTATTTAAATGTTTTAACCAAAATTTATATACATATTTTTTTGAGATTGCTGAATCCGAATTTGAAGTCAAAACTAAAAAATACGAAATTGCTAATCCAATATGGCCGCCATTTGATCAAAATTTTGTAGAAAAATGTAAAAAAAGCAGAAAAGAGGGAAAAAGACAGATGTTTAACTTGAAATTATTAAAAATCAATTGGAGAAATCATAAACAATCACTTTAATAAGAGAAATTCAAAATGGTTGATTCAATACGGTTGCCATTATTATACCAAACACCTTTTATTTATAACAAATTAATATAGAATTGCCAAAATATGCGAAGAAATAACTAACATAAAAACTGAATTTTTCATCGAAATAAAAAATGTTAAAAAGTAAAAAAATTATAAACTTTTTTAATAATAAAACTTTCTTATAGGAAAATCGTTAACGGTTGTTAATTGAACGCTTAATGAACCTTCAAGAATATAAATGAATATTTAAAAATGTAAGTACCTTAACATCCTCATTCCTTGATGAACTATACAATTTTTAAAGAAAATTTTAACTTATACTGTATAAATGTATAAAAATACAAAAGCACAAAATACACAAAAAACACTAATAAATATTTCAATTGTAAAAAGTCAATAATTCAAAATTTAATATCAAAATAATTCTTGGCACTGCGCTTAGACAAGCATCAAGAACGTAAACGTGGATTATTTATTATGTAATTTTTAAGCAAAATTTTAACATCAAAATTTAATAATTTGTTTATAGTATACAGTCACAAAATGCTCAAAATAATAATAAATAACTAATTAATAAACAGTGAAATTATATAAATTGAATATCAAAATAACTCTCATCAGTGTGCTAAGGTAACGCAACGTAACTAAGGAATATGGTTTTTATGGAAAATGGTTTTTATGGAAAATGGTTTTTAGTTCCTTTCAAATTTTGTTCACATGCGTTAGTTTACCGTAAACATCTATACACATTACACACACATAAGTAAAAATATTATCATAATAAACTTCTTTAGATTTTGGAGCAACAGGCAGATGTTTATTCAACTCCTATCCGCCTTTTGAAGCAAGATTCAAGGCCACGCGGAATCTCTTTAATAAAATTAATTATTGTCTATCTCTCTCTTTCTGTTCAATAAAATTTTCCAGTATCTCTCTTATTACATCAAATATTAAAACTGTCTTGTTATTTTTTTACTATTTCGGAATATTTATTACTATAAAAATATAATCTTAATGCCATTGATTCTTTGAAATTATGTACAAAAATTGGATATTTAACAAAAAAGTAAATATATATGTATGTAATACATTTTTTCATTCAATTTACTATATTTCAAGTCTCAAGATAAAGGTGAACTACATAGGACTCCAACAAAGTTTTTTTTTAAATAAAATTACTTAACTTTATTGAAATTAATTTATAAAATTTGTATGCATCCTATCATATTGAATGCATCCTAAAATAAAAATTTTCAAACTTAAAAAAAAGCGCCATTAAAAATTTGATATCGTACTTTAAACTAATTTTTTAGTTTGTTGAATGTCATTTTATGAAAATTTCACTTTTTGAGGTTGTGTATAATTAAAATCAAATTTTAAGGTGCTTTATAAATAGAGCGTCGTTGTGTAGATCGTGAAAATTTCAAATATTTATCAGCAAAATTACGGTAATGAGAGCCTTTTGTCTATTTTTACTAAACAAATTTTTAAAATTCCACTTCATATACATACTGTATTTATTTACGGACTTGTTTTTACTTGAAAATAAGAATTTACAATAGCTGAAGTATTGCCCTTTTATTTGCAGTTAATCTCATTCAAATTGATCAATTAGTTGATGAAATATACCCGAGTGGTATGTTTCGAGTTATAAACAAATAATTCTGGCGCTTACAGTTTTGATTTTAGAAAAAAGTTTATGTGGCCTTTTTCATACAAATGGAAATTTTCTGTACTTTCCAAAAATGAAGTCAGTTTTTTACTAAAATAAATATTTTCAATAATACCCTATTTGCAAAAAACTCTAATTTTGCAACTTGATTTATTTATAAAAAACTTTCCAACCTCTTTTGGTGGAGAACTTTTTAATGTGTCGTTTGTAATACGATTCTAAACTATCGTCCGGGGAATAGACTATCGAATTGTTGGGGTATAATTACATTAAAAATATATCCTAACCTCAAAAAATATTTTTTTACATTTTTGTACTAATAATTCAAAAAGTGGGTAGCGATGAGCAATATTTTTATACCGGTGACTTTGGAGCTATACTTTTATCTGTCACCGGTTGGCCCGGTGCCAAAGAAGAAGACAAATAGCTCCAAAGGAACTACGAATGCGCTAAACCAACGCATCTCTAAGGCTGACCGCACACAGGAAGAAGCAGGAGCAATGAAACATTTTGCTCCTTCGTTTTTGTCGGACCACAACTTGTATAAGCGATGAGATTAAATGGGACTACAGCACACAAAGGGAGAAAATACGTCGCAACACCTCTCAGCATGAGCCCGAAGCCAGCTCTGAATTGGTGGTGGGAGCCATTTCTATCTGCGCATGCGCAGACAGAGTATTCCACTCGCAACTGCACGTCGCCGGTCGCCAACGATTCCCTGTCGTCGTCGGTTTGTTTTGTTGTGGTGTGTGTGTTGCAGTGCAATTGAAATGAAAGAATAACCTACAGTTAACTTGTGACCGATACTCTTGAAGACATAGATATCGATAAACTGTTAATGCTAGTTGAAGCTAGGCCAGAAATTTATGATTATAGAAGGAAAGACCACCGTAACCAGGAGAAAATTGCCAGAGCATGGCAACTCATCAGCAGTTAATTGAATGTTCCAAATAATGTTAGCGTTATTACTTATTTAACATTATTAGGTAAGTTACATGTCCCAAGTAGCACACATCGTTGGCCCAACGGTGGGGAATTGTCGGCACCGTTGGGGAATGGTTGGTTGGGGTGCCAACATATTGCCAATAGAGGCCCAACCAATAATTCCTTCTGTTGGGCCAACAATGAAATTTTCTGTTGGGCCAATGTTGGGAGTTAGTCTGTATAAAATTATCCTTTATTAATTCCTTATTATATTAATATTTACGTGTAATAAACATTATTTAAAAATCGGTTATATTGTTAGATTAAGTGATATAAAGTTATTAATAAAGTTCATGATTTTATAACATTTAGCGTGCATCGGTGACATCGCGAATCCGCCATTATTCTATCCGCCATTACAAAAAATCCATTGTTCATCCTCATCTAGTTTTGCATTTGCACCAAGCAGCCAAGCATCATTGTGACTTCAGTGACTTGTGTGTTCATTAAGTCTGTGTCATTTGGCATTTTCAAATGAAAATGATTTGTTTTCTTAAAAACTTTATCACCATTGTGTGTTCTAAGTCTGTCCTTTGGCCTTGTGAAGTGGAAGTGATTGATTTTTTTCTTTGCAAGTAAGTACAGCACTTATATATTTTACTTTTAGATTAGTAAAAAAATACTAACAGGGGTTACTAGTTCTTGTCTTGTTTTAAAATAAATAATTGTTCACAATTAATTATAACATGTGATTTCAGTTTTATTTTTTAAAGTGGTAGGTTACTTGTTGTACACTACCTACCGGTAAATTAACTTTTAGGTTAAACTAAGTGATTTTTAATATTTGGTAGACTAGCTTAAAGGCCTATAAGGTAAAATATTAATTATAAAAAGATTTTACAAGCTGGACTAGGTACAGTAGTATGCATAAGAATAATTACATAACTTACAGTTTGCTATTTGCCAAAGTAGGCTAATTAATGTTTATAGGCCTACTTGGGGAAATAATAAATGCATCCTTTCTACTGGTCATAAGATAAACAAGTTATTGAGGTTAAAATTAATAAAACAAATAGCCTACACTCAAAAATATCTGGGCGCAAGTTTACTATTCGACCCTAGGCTAACCTATGGCAACAGAAATACATGAATAATAAAAAAAACCTAAAAGGTTCTAACCTATAGTAGGCCTATTTAGTCACAGTACCGGTATGTTTACATGTATTCAACATTATTTAACAGTAGGCTAGAATATAAAACAACTTCGTTGTCTGCAAAAATATTAGGCTAGGGTCGAATAGTAAACTTACGCCAAAATCTGTTGGATACTTCGACAACTGCAAGCCTACTAGGTATCTTGTTAATTACATAATTGGTTCTTGGTTAGGTTATGTCTAGACCTTACCCAAAATTTAATACAGAACTTGTCCTCAGCGAAGGTATTTGTTTACTTTAACTTGTCAATCAAAACTACTACAAATACACAAACCTGAACTTTTTTCTTAATAAATATAGTATTTATACACTTCACTGATGCCGGGAAACCATAGGCCTTACCTATTATTAATAATTGTATTAACTCTTAGTGTTTTCACTTAAATGTCATAGAGCATGATTCTATACTTGTGTTTTTTGACAATCATAATTATTACCATCATTTAGGCCTAGGCCTAGAATTAAAACAAGACAAGATTTAGAGCTGAATCTTCAAAAAGTGTTTCTCAGCTATATTTTAGTTTCGATTTGGAATTATAGTTATTTTTGGGTTAAGGTTTTAAAATGGTACTATAAGCTTATATTTTCCATTTGAGTTTTACGGTGTATGGTTTAAATTAATTATTGAAACAGTTTATTCCTAACCTATTTTACAGGTTAGGTACCTACTAATTTTAATTTTGAAGAGGGTTATAATATAATGTATGTTTATACATTAATGTTTGTACAGTAATGTCGGCTAACATTCTCATAAGTTACTATGAATTTAAAAACTGAACTGTCCGTAAAACGACGGAGGTAAAGTTTTTGCTTGATTTAAATTCGTCAAGTCTAAAAACAAGACATTGTTATTATAAATTATCAAAAATTGTTCTCCATTTAACTTAAAGTTATGTTATTTATTTTGTATTGTAGAATAAATATTGAAATCATGAATCATAGGTGAAATATTATGTATAGCCTATCCCCTAAAGTTTGTAGAAAAATATTAAAATTTACAAATAATTTAAAGGAAATTTTGGTGTAAGCTTAGAGATAATTTAAAAAATATTATTTATTTATTTAAAATACGGTATATAGCTCAACTGATTGAAAATGCATATTGTTGGTAGGATAAATAACCTGATATTAATGGTGAATAGTTTACAAAGACTGGATTAGCTTCAAATTTTATAATAGTTTAGTTAGACAATAATATTTTAGTTAACTCTTCTAATATGCTGTCTAACTAAAATATCTTAAATTTGAAGTTGACCCAGTGTTTGTATCTTATTACCATATTAATTACTTACACCTCTAAACTTCCATTAACAGCTGATTTCATAGCATTAATTTGTATTTCTAATTTGTAGGTTATGTTAATTTATAGGAGTAGATAAATAAATAAAAATGATACTGGATCTTTAGTGTAACTTAACTCTCGTTATATCATAAACGCAATTGAACGTACACATTTAAATTAAATACGGTTTGATTGTTTGATTAATCCTCCATATTAAAAAGAATGTATAGCTAATAATAATCTTTATCCATCTTTATAATAAATCTAAGGGTCTTCCTCCCTAGTATATTGATATGTATCACGTTTCCTCTGTGTTTAAAAAAATCTGTTATTTTTTCTGTTTCAGGAGAGATAGTCCTACGATGTCTTGTTGATCAGTGAAAATGTGACAAGTTGAGTTGATAATTAGTGTTGTGAAATGAAAAATGTAAATAAAATCGTATAATAAAGTTCTTCCAGACAATGGCACAACTTTTAGTAATAGGCCTAATGCACTTTTTTCAGTTAAATAGCCTATAAAAATTAAGAAGTGAAATAATGAGTAAAGAACTACCAAAATATTGCAATGTTGTAACTATGTTTTGTAAACTGTCTTTACTTTAGTAAATTAAAGTTGTTCTAATGAAAAATAACAGTTTATAGGCCTAAGTAAATTTTCTTTATCCTTTCACATACCACCCAAAGCATAATATTTATGTACATCTGTTGCATCATTTTTTAAAAGCTTATATATAAATATAGGCCTATATATAGTAACTTAAAATAGTTTAGTAAGGATGATCCAATAAATATAAAAAATGGAATTATAAATATGGGCAGGAGGAGACAATAAATATTGTATTGGGCTTTAATTTTCATTTTGGATTTCTCTACTCGTGAACAGTTGGTTAATTGTTGGCAAATTATAGTGAAATTTCAGTTAGGCCAACATACATTATGTTTGTTGGCCCAATTGGGGAAGGGTGAGTTGGCCAACCGTAAGACATAGTGCCAATCCGCACTGTTGGCCAACCGTGGATGATATTGTAGGACCAACAAAACGCCAACCATTTTTGCTGCTAGGGGTTATTCTCACGAGAAGATAATAGAGTTTTACAAGTGTATTTACATTTTAGAAAATTGATGTTTTTATGTGGTTTTTGCACTTATCTATAAAACCACATGCCTATATAATAGAGAACTAGTTTCTGTTTGTTTTAATAGACTTTCATTTACTTTAAAAAAATTTGATATAGCCTACAAAAAAACATTTGAATCAAATAAAGAAAGCTCAACCAAATGTTTACCCAAACATGTTTTTTTGTTGTTATTTCATACAAAATATTTATAATAGCTTTTAGTCCAAAGCCTTAAGTTAAAGAAACATAAACATATCTTTCAGGAGAAAACAATTGGAATTTTTATCATCTATGGTTGCTGAGGAAAATGTAATTTTGTTAATACTAAGGACTATAGGGATCTTGACCCCTTACATTTATGTCATAGGAATATTCAATGAAACTTTTGTGTTATTTTTACCAATGACTTTGCTCTTTACATTAGTATCTCTACAAACACAATTTAACTATTCTTTATAGTTAATATACTTTATTACATATACTTTATCCTACACAGTTCCATATCCATCTCTCAACTTAGTCATAGAAGGCAGATTTATCTTGCCAAGGAACAGCACCTATTGGGGAAACAAACAAATTTACAAAGTTCTCCTTCACTTAGTAAGCAGCTTTTGGTGCCTTTCCTTGTGACAGTTGTGGCTCATTATAAGCTTCTACAAGGTTTAACATTTCTTCACAGACCTCACACAGTTTTCCTTCCCTCTTCCTTATAAACTTGTGCAAAACACAACATGCAAGGACAATATTTTTTGATACTTCTGAGTTGTTTCAAGGACCCTAATAAACTTCTACCATCATACCAAACGTGTATTCTTCGAGCTTTTGAGTGACATAAGTTGTATATTGGAGATCATAGCTGTTCTTGCAAATGGTTTCATCATATCAAGGGATAAGCTAAGTTACATCATCAACAAATACGTATGGAAATAATACACTTTGGTTTTAGTATAACTTTCTTGGTGCAGGCAGATTTTAACTCTTTTCTATACATTTTTCTGGAGTAGTGTCATTCAAGATGTATTTTGATGAAAGAACTTTCCAAGTACATAAACAGGTTTTACTGACAATTTTCAAAGTTGTTGTTGCACCAATTTGAAAATTGTAACGCAGATATTGAAACTTTTCACCAGTAGCAAGGTACCTGAAAATATACATTACAACTGTTCGTCATAGTAAAAAATTAGGAAAATTAAAAAAAATTTCCTATTTCTAAATAATTTTACTATTAAAAAAAATATTAAACTAATTGTTTAATATTTATGTTTCCTTTATTGCAGGTTCTACATGCAAGAACAAGCAGAACACGCTGAGGTTGTCTTTTTGAATATATCTATGCGATCTGAAGAAAATTCTAAGTGGTTCTGGTGCAAAAGCTAAGAAGAAATGGGTTTATGCTGACGCTAAGAGTTTTTTGATTGCGTTCATGTGACCTTAAAAGAAAACTACCAGCAACTTGACCAGAAAATGTGCATCATTAGAAATGAACGAGTCATTACTAAACGAAGATAGATGTCTGGAGGAGAATGACGAATATTACTTTGAAGGTGAGAATGTCGCTGATGTAACTGCTGCTGAAACATAGTCCGTTGCATTTGCAACCGCTAATGACACTGTTGTTCAAGAAATAAACCCTAAGAAAAGAAAGGTAAGAACAGTTGCTGACATTGTTGCCAAATCTAATTAAATAGTATTGAGACCTCTGAACACAATGTTAGTCTTTCAAGTAATCCACAGGACTCGGAAGGTGGCAGTGATGTAGTTCAACATGTCAAGAAGAAGGCAACACCTCTTGAAAAATGGTTGATGTCTGGGAAAATATACTCTGCTGACCCAATACTGTTGACTTCTAATACACCTTTTTTATAGACACAATAGACAGTGGTATTTTAATTAAAGAAGTCAATAATTTACATACTGGTCATATTAAACCCAAAAACTCCATAGTGTTTTTCCATTTAAATATACAATCTATACGGAGGAAGTTAACAGAACTAGAGATAATAATGCACGACTCCAAATGTGATTTTATGTTTAAATTAACACTAGCTTCTGAATGATGAGGTTGAGTTGTACACTCCGACTTTCAACTTGTCTCCAGCTACTGTAGAGCGAATAAGAAGTGCGGAGGAGTTGCTATTTTTGTTAGAAGTAGGCTAAGTTCATTTTGTAAAAAAATTGATGTTGACTATTTTTATGTATTGAGGGTATTTTTGAAAGTGCGTTATGCAGGTCCCCATGTATGAGTTTATTGTCACCTTTGTCTATTGTGTATAAATGCACATTTGGAAATTTTAATTGAAGGTATAGAAGAACTGAAACGTTTTAATAGGTACAGGGAAAGTAATTTATTAATATTTTTAGATATTAAACCATGATATTTAAGGGTCAACTAACAGAAGTAGGGTTTTCATTGACAGCTTGGCAGCTCTTGATCTTTTTTGCCTTAACCGAGAGCCTACTAGGCACTCTGCCTGTTTAGACAATGTGATCACTAACTTAAGGGCTAATAAAGTTAAGCTCCATATTTTTTATCCTCATCTCTCTGATCATTTTTCTAGAAATGCAAAGTCAATTCAACTCTAATCGGACATTAGAAACAATTTCACTTAGATTTTTCAGTGGTGAAAATGTAAATAATCTTAGACATAATCTCATAGATGTCAATTAATCCCAGATCATTGAGGGAAAAGTTAAGTCTGAGGACACTTTTAATTTGTTTCTTAACACACTTGTAGGTCATTTTGCTGCCCTAGAATCATAAAACTAAAAAGAAATGTTTCACAACAGAAACAATCTGATAGTTGGTATACTCCCTACCCTAAAAAATCTAAAAACGCTGGTGTTATTGGCATATGACAAGTCTAAGACAGATTCAGCTTTTAAAATCACATACAATACGCTTAAGAAAAAGTATAGAAAGGAAATTTCTCTCTCTAAAATTAAAGCTAATGATGTTTTAATTTTAAAATCTAAAAACCAATGTAGAACTGCTTGGAAAATGATTAGAAAAAACAGTGGGGACAATTAATCCATCTCACATCCCCATTGCTCTGGATGAGCTCAATGCTGGGTTTATTAATCTTTTTAAACATTTAGTCATAACTTCTAATGATAATTTTAAATTTAATTTTAACTCTATGCCTGATGTTACTGCAGATTCTGTGCCTAGATTTTTGAGGAGAAAAGTAGAGCCAAAGGATATTCTTAAAATTGTGGGAGGAATGAGTTGGTCCAAAGCTGAGGATTACTATGACCTCTCTAATCAAGTTTTGAAAAACACAGTTGACACTTTCCTTGACCCCTTTTGTAAGCTGTTAAATGACATGCTAAAGGAGGTTACGTTTCCTACTTAATTTAAGAAAAATGGAACAATACCAATTAATTAAAAAAGGAGAACAATCTGAAGTTGAGAACTATCGCCCAATTTCATTGGTATCCTGTTTATAAAAAGTAATTGAAGCCATTTTGCAAAGTAAACTGTGTAATCACTTTGAAACACATAACCTTATGATTAATGTTCAATTTGGTTTTAGGAGTGGCCTAAATACAACTAAAGCAGTTCAAGATATTGTATCTTTTGTCCTTGACTCTTTTGAGAATAAACTCTTTGTTAATGCGATCAGGTTAATGTGACCTAAGCAAAGCCTTTGATTCCATCAGTCATGTAATTCTTTTAAATAAATTAGAGTATTGCATGATAAAGGGTGTAGAATTGAAATTATTAAAGCCTTATCTCACAAATAGGGAGCAACTGGTATCTGTCAACAATCTAAGATCAAGGTTGATGAAGGTGGAAAATGGGTCCCCCAGGGTTCTGTTCTTGGCCCCTTTTTATTTGTAATATATATATGAATGGCTTACCAGGATCTTTGCCTTACAAATCAGTCCTTTATGCAGATGATACAATGTATATTACAGCAAGTAGAAATTTAGAAGAAGTAAAAGCAATGACCAACACTATGTTGGAAAGATCTGTACTCTGGTTTACTAAAAATTCACTTAAGCTCAATGTTAATAAAACAGAGCAACTACTCTTCTCTGTGAGCAATTACCAGAAAACTCAGGAAAATTTT
This sequence comes from Philaenus spumarius, assembly GCA_018207615.1. Taxonomy (NCBI): domain Eukaryota; kingdom Metazoa; phylum Arthropoda; class Insecta; order Hemiptera; family Aphrophoridae; genus Philaenus; species Philaenus spumarius. The sequence goes on from JAGFPH010000505.1 coordinate 120,895, forward strand.
TTAAAAAATATTATTATTTATTTAATTACAACTAGGCACGAGAGCCTATCAAGCAATATTCATTTCATATAAATAACACTGCTGGCTGGAATATCACCCACTGATGCACTCCTCATAAGTATACACAAATTAATTGTTCATGTGTAATTAATTATTTTCAAAGTTCAAAAAGCCTCTTTAGCCGGTGAATCTCCCCAGAGCAGTTAAGTAAACAATTCATTTCAGCATTTTCGTGTTGTTGAAGCCTGTGTTTGTGCTTCTCTGTATACTTTTTGATTTCTCCTGTGACGGTTTTCATCTTGAGATCATGATGAAGACTATCATTGCAGATGAACCATGGTGCATTAACAATGCTCCGCAGAACCTTATTTTTGTGCAACCCCACAACTGTAATCCATAGGTCCTCACTGGTTTCAATATTTGCCTATAGAGAAGCAGTTTGTTGTGTAGATCTAATTGTGAGTTTCTCCCGACTACTGTAACCAGTACATCTTCCTAAATTGCATATTCAATTCTACCTTCTTCTTTTTAACATGCTCCTTCCAGTGTAGCTTGGCATCGAGTGTCATGCCCGAGTATTTAGCAGTATTAGCCGGAATTACTAAATGGGAATTTATTTCAATAGTAATTGGATTTATTTTTCTAGTTGTAAAATTAACATATGTTGACTTAGATTCATTTAATTTTAATTTCCACTTCTTTATCCAGATGCTAACTCTATCAATCGCTCTTTGCAATTTTTGTGTTGTCTCTTCCACATTGCTACCGGTCGCTAAGATTGCTGCGTAATCAGCAAAAGTCGCAGTAATTGTATCATTTTCTTGAGGAATATCGCTGGTGTACAAGAGATTGAGCAAAGGTCCAAGGACACTTGCTTGTGGTACCCCCACTGAAATACTTTTCAATTCAGAGTACTCTCCTTTGTGCTTAACTCTGAAACATCTTTCTGATAGGTAAGATTCCAGGATCTGACAAATCAACTCTGGAAGAACACACTTCAGTTTAAAAATTAATCCCTTGTGCCAGACTTTGTCAAATGCTTTAACAACATCTAAAAATATACTTGAGCAAATTTGCGTTCCTCCAAGAGTTTTTCTATTACATATGTGATTCTGTGTACTTGATCTATAGTTGAGTGTTTATCTCTAAAGCCAAACTGGTGATGAGGGATCAGTTGTTTTTCTTCGATGATTGGCTTAAGACGTTTCTTCAGTAATTTTTCAAAAATCTTTGACATAGCTGGCAGTAAGGAGATTGGTCGATATGATGATTTATCATTGGGATCTTTTCTCGGTTTGGGAAACATAATCACTTCTGCAATCTTCCACTGTCTTGGAACTTACCTTAGCCTAAACGTGGCGTTAATAAGGTGAAGACATTTTTTTAATGCTTTATATGGCAATTCTTTTAACACCTCACTCGTGATAAGATCATAATCGGGGGCTTTTTTATCCTTGAGGTTTTTAATTTCATTTTTAAGTTCTTTAAAAGATACTTTACAAATTTGAAATTCATCCTTGTTCTTGATTGTTGTTATATTTTATTTTCATCAACTGTATGTCTAGTAAATGGCTGGAAGGTTTCCTCTAAGTATTCAGCAAACAAATCTGCCTTTTCTATGTCACTCCTAGCCCATGTGTTATAATTTTTCCTGATTGGTGGAATTTGAATATTAGGCCTTTTAAGATATTTAGTGGCCTTCCATATCTTGAGTTCACTATCTTTATCATTTGAAAGGCTTTCAAGGTATCTAGCAATGTATTCATTTTTAATAGTTTGTAGTAAATTTGTGAGTTTCTGGCTAATACGATTTAGTTCAGTTTTATGTTGAGGAACTCGAGTTTGCTGCCACTGTCGTCGCATTTTTCTTTTTTTACTAACCAATTCTAGCACTTCAAGTGGGTAGGTTTGCTATTATGGTATCATTTAGTTGGAATTGTTCCATGCTGCTTGCTGGATATTACCAACAAATAATTCAACTTCCTCCTCGAGCTGCATTGGTGTTTTAAGGGGAACATACAGGTTAATATTATCTTCAAGTTCATCTCTGACACTTTCCCAGTTAGTCCTGTTATTAGTTAATGTGGGTGTTTCTTTGTATTATGCTATGACTTATTGTTAAAATAGTACTCCTACTATTAAGTGATCAGAGCCCACCACAAAACTTTCACTCAAGTGGATGTAGTTGTCAGATACGCCCTTTACCACAAAGAAGTCAATCAAGTCCGGTATCTTTCTTGGATCTGATGGCCAATAAGTTGGTTTACCAGTTGAAAAGAAGTCACATTTTACCTCCTTACAGTACTTGCTTCATATAACTCTCTACCTTTTGCATTAGTAAGTCGAGATCCCCAAAAGGTGTTTTTCGCATTAGAATCACCTCCAAGAATTAAATTATCGCCCAGTATATAAAAAAGATTCATGTAGTCTGCCTTTTTAAAATTATATCTTGGTGGACAGTATATAGTTGATACATTAAAGTGCTTATTATTTAAGTGCACTTTAACAGTTGTAACTGCATTATGTCAATTTTTATTTGAGTTTCCTCGTAGTGCTTGATACTATGTTTTATAATTACTGCAGATCCTCCCCTTGCTTTATCTGCTGGATGTTCCACATGATATATGCAGTAGCCTTTTATTTTGAGACACGAATGTTTAGTGAAGTGTGTCTCTGAAATTAAACAGACGTCTATTCATTCTCCAACAAGGAATGATTCCAGGTCCAACTTATGCTGAAGAAGACCGTTAGAATTCCATGTTACTATTCTTAAGGTGTTAATCATTTTCTCCTCATTAACTCTTTTTTACTTTGATTATTTTTCAGCTTATCCAATCTATCAATTATTGACTTGTTTACGTTATTTTGTTCATCTAGCCTATCTAATATACCTTGAATAGTCTTATCTATACTTGTTTTCTCAGTGATGTCACTATATACGATTTGTGCATAGGTTTTTGATCCAGGGTCTTGTGTATTACTAGTTACCGGCAGTGGCGGCGCGCAGTCATTTTAACTGGGTGGGCTAGTTGTGACCTTGGCCCAAGTTTCCACAGTAAATATTATAGTTTTGAAACATAACAGTAGGAGTAGGTAACAAAATAAAAATTCATTTTAATTACAAAAACATTAATTACAAAAAACTTTTAAAATCTAATACTATGCGTACAAGGTACAGCCAATCTTCTATTTATAAAATCATGCTGATAATAGTCCACTGCACTTGTACACAAATACACGCGAATGTCACCAAGGAAGAATGTAACGCACAACACGCTTAGTCACTGCACGTAGACTGTCTCGGGACTAAGCCCGAGAGTCACTTACATTGAACATATGGGAGCCGGCAGGGAGGGGGAACTGTCTGCGTGACGTCAACCATCCTTGTTGCTAAGCTACATGCTGTATCGCTAGGGCTAGTTTGAAATCAGCCCCGGCATCCTGGTTTCTACTCTCAGTCGCCGCGCAAACATGCTTTTGCTTTACATATTCACGCGCTGTTTTCATATTAATTCAGTGTTTATTTTAATGAACTAATATTTTCTTTTTCTGAATTATTGGTGGGGCTCAGCCTCACCTGCCCTTATGGACGCGCCGCCACTGGTTACCGGTACTCCTAGTTTTTTAGGCACATTATTTGAACTTTGATCTTCAGTGTTAAACTTTCGCACTTGAGTTTTATCCCTTATCATAGCATTTCTTCTCTTTTGTAATTCTTTAGCCACATCACACCCTCTATAGTTTGCAGGATGCGAGCTATTACAGTTTACACATTTTGGAGTATTACTTCTATTCAATGTACAGGCTGATGTTATGTGTTTTCCAACGCATTTAACACATCTTGGTTCCTTTTGACAATACTCTTGTATGTGATTAAATCCTTGACACTTTTTTATTGTGGTATTAAAGTGCAGTTTCTTCTCAGTGGTTCTATTTTAACAACAATATTTAATATAGTTTTTATATTATATATATTATTAACGACTTCCTTTTGGTCAAAGCTTAGCAAGAACAATGGTAGACCTATTTTTCTTATTGATATCTCACCTTGATCATTTTCTACTTTTTCTTTTTTAAGAATATTGACAGCATCAATTATCTTTAGACCTTTTTCTTGTAGATCCTTAACAATTTCATCTTGACTGCAAGATGAATGAAGACCTCTTGCCATAACTTTGATTAGTCTATCATTTTTATTTTCATATGAATACCACTGAATGTTATTATCATTTAGTTTTTGGGCTAAAGATCTATAGGATTCAGAGTCAGGTGTATTGACCTTCCAGATGTTGTTGTTCAAGGAAATAATTTTGAGATCCTTAATCGTGACAGCATTTAACAGAGATTGTAGAGTACTGTATTCTGTCACACAACAATGTTGATCGGAGGAGGCTTTTGCTCTCTCGATTTTATTGTTGTTGCTTTTGCTATTTGTGGAGTCTCCGTGGTGTTATTTTTATGTAATTCTTGAACCTCTGGTGAGAAATTGGCTTTCCTTTTTTTAACTGGTCTTCTCTTTTTAATAATCCATTTGATTTAATTATTAATTCTTCTTCATCTGTATGATATTCCTGATTTTAATATTTTTACCTTTTTGTTTCCGTCTTGTGACTTCGTCTGCGTTTCTTATATATAACGTGTTTCAAAAACTATGTTTCATCATCCGATTATATCAGTTCACATTACAAAAACACAACAACATACAACTCACGACACATAACAATTATAAATTGTCCGATAGACTTCTACTACGGCGGGCGGTTGAACGACAACGATACAAGAGTATGTTATACACGAAAATTTATATGTGTTATGTGTCGTGAGTTGTATGTTGTTGTGTTTTTGTAATGTGAACTGTTAATTTATTAACCCTTGAGAACTCGCAGTGTGGTCTTTTCGACCGCACCTTTAGATATTTATAAATTCTGAATATTTGACTTTGAGCAAACTGCCCCTCTATTTTCTCTCTTCCTTTCCCAGTTAGTTTGGGAGGCAAGACATGCAAAACTTTTAATTTAGTTGGTGGCAAACAGTGCTTATAGTCCATTTACTAAACCCTTGTGTTGTGTGTTCTTCCGCCCGTGATTGTTTGTTGTTGTAAATTTTTTCGTATAAACAATCATTTGTAAAATGTTTTTTTGTTATTTTATTTAGATAAACTGTAAATAGACCTTCTGTACATATTAGAGACTAAGTATTTTAGTGATTTTAGTTGTATAGTGCTTATAGTTTGTTTACTAAACCCTTGCGTTATGTGCGGTTGTTTCTTCCGCAAGCAAGTGTTCGTTGTTAATTTTTTTGTATAAACAATCATATGTAAAATGTTTTTTTGTTATTTTATTTTATATGTAAATAAGTTCTTTAATACTTTAAATTTTAAATTATAGTATAAAATACAATTAATAACGTAGTTATTTTGTCCTAGCACCTGACTAATACAGTGCGGTCTAAAACACCGCGCGCAAGTTCCAGTGTGACGACATACTGCATGAGTTCTCAAGGCTTAATCTGATGATGAAACATAGTTTTTGAAACGTCATATATAAGAAACGCAGACGAAGTCACAAGACGGAAACAAAAAGGTAAAAATATTATTATCAATAGTGACTTGGATACTCATACAATGCTTTTAAAATTCCTGATTTTCTCTACAAGCAGGATTGCCATCGGCCAAACCACTTACGTCTAAATTCCATGCCTTGCCAAGCTTCTCTTTCTCATTTCTTAACGCAGACATTTCTTCTTTCGTTTGATCAACTGAAAGAATACCTTCATCAAGTGTATATTTAAGGTCCTCACTTTCTTATCCTAAGTATTCATCATTTTTGTTTTTAAGCACAACATTTTTTGGCCTTTTTAAGCTCCTTATTTTCAAATCTTAGCTCTAAAACTTCTTGTCCTACTACTTTAATGCTAAGCTCAATCTCTTCCAGTCTCCGACGAAGAACTTCATTTTCCATCATTAGATGGCTGTTTCTTTCCTCTATGCTTAAGCTCACATTCTTAATTGGGGATTTTTATATCGTAGAACTTCTTGCGATAGGACAATTATCAGGCATTAGTTCATGAGATAGTGTTGATGATAATAATTTGCAGTAGCTGGTTGACCGTCGATCAGAGCCTGCAGTACCACTCACGCTAGCGTCCGGAACTGGGGTATCCCTCCCCTGCTCCGTAAACTTCACTTTATCTTTCTCCATCTTCATATTTGTTATTTTCCTGCATTATTTACTCCGAGCAGAATTGGGTTGTCTCTTCCCCCTACTCCGCTGTACTGAAGAACTTCTTCTCCACCACAGCAGCCGTTGAGGACTTCACCATAACCATGGCAAGGATCCCTTACGAGGTTCTTCCATCCGGAGCCAGATGGACCAAGGTTTTTTAGAGAGGTGTTACTCCCTATGACCCCTCCTTCCAACATCACTTAGTAATGTGGCTCCCGGGCTTGTGACTGGCGTAGCGGAGTCTCAGGACTCCAGTTAAATTGCTAGGTATACTTGTGGATAGTAGGTTGAATTGGGATCATCACACAAATTATTTGTGTTCCAAACTATTTAAGGTGATATTTTTACTGCAAAAACTCAAAACTTGTTTGGGTAAGAACATTTGTTGATGGCATATTATGCATTTTTTAATTCTCATTTAAATTACGGTTTAATACTGTGGGGAAATTCTTGCAAAGCAAACAGACTCTTTCTCTGGCAAAAGAGAGCTTTGTGCACTTTGTTGAGACTTGGTAAATTTACTTCTTGTAGAGAACATTGAGTTGAGTTGAGTTGAAAATATTAACCTTGCCTAATATGTTTATTTTGCAGTATTTGTTGCATGTCAGGGACAACTTAAGTAGTCTTAATCCTCGTAGCGAGTCCATTCCTAAGGCACAAGGAATAGAAATAAGATAAATGTTCCACAAGTCAGACTCATAAAATCTCAAGCCCACTTTGGTCAGATTATAGTAAGATTGTTCAATATGTTGCCAGATGATGTTAAGAATCTGTCCAGTATTAAGGTTGGGATTTTTGCCCTCTTAACCCGGGTTCAAACACTAAGTTAGTTAAATCGGTAGTTAATGCTTATCTCTATATTTATTCACACAATTAACTCTACTTGGTAACTAAGCTACTATTTAACACCGGATAACAATAATATCCCTCTACAATTCCTATAACAGGTATTGAGTCCACAAGACAGATTGGATGTAGAATATCGGCAACTAAAGCGAGTTACGTTTATGTTAATAACTCCAAAACTCTGAATTCAATGTGACTTTAACAATAGACCAAAATACTTTCTTTTGCTCACTCAGTGTGTTGTCTTCAGCAAGCAAATCCTGCTCTTCCTTCACTCAAGATCCTTCCTGGACGTCCCAATGGTCCAAACTTTGAGCTGAGTAGAGATCCTTGTCTCGATCTTCCGACCGCACTTTCCACAACAAACAGGCCCAACTCGGAACTCGTCGGCTCACTGATCACCCGACCACTCCCCTCTGGCTCAGATTTTACATTTAGATTATACTATATAACCCGTCTAGTTCCGCGTTAATAGCCTTGCTACTATTTCCATACTTCCTGGTCAGTCTTGATGGTCAATACCTTTACATATAAAACACTAACTCTAAGAACTAATATACTAAATATATTCAGAACCTCAGATTAATCATAACACCAGGGAAAATAAAAAAAATGTTTTACAGGCTTGGCTCAAGGCAGAAGCCTTGTATAGTATAAAATAATTTTATGATTCTATAAAATCCTGGCACAGAGTCTATTGAAATTATGACAAATAACTATAGGTCTAGTTTTAGTTATTGTGATACAAAGTGTAAGTTTTCATTGCCTAATGTTGTATATATATTTTTCTAAGCTTTTAAAATATTGTTTTTATGTCTATTGCAGTTGTAAGATTGTTTAATGACAGTAAAAATAAATATCAAATAACCCATGGCTGCTTATTTTAAATCTATAATAAGAACAACAAATAAGAAGCTTATGAAGACCATCCCATGTACTGGAAAAGTTTAATGCCCGACATATTAAAATTGTCTGATATTTCTCATCGGCGATTTAAAAGTGATGTCATGAAAGCATTAAATTATTATCTCGAAATGTCTAAGTTGGTTCTAATCCAGATCTATGCCCGGGTCTTCGCTAGTTTACAGTATCCACTCTTTTATCAGCAACCAATCTGCATTTCCAGTTGTACACTCTAACTTACAAAGACAAAGTTTGTTGCAATTAGGTGACTCTCTTAACATCTGACACAAGATTTAAGGTCTTAATTTTAAAGACAAGATTTAGTTTTATTTCTTTGTGTTTAATATTCATTAAGTAACTTTTTTTAATGTTTCAACATAATTACATGTTTAAATAAACATTTACAAAACATTTTACACTTTGTAAGGCAACTAATTGAATTTAATAATTAACATAGTTTTTTTTACTACCGGGTACTGTTTCATTATTTCAGTATTCTTCTTATATTCTTTATTTTTGGTACCTATTTCAAACACTGTATACAAAGTTTGTGTATACTGTTAGTATAGCATTACATTAATTTGGTCGATTCAAAGTTGTTTGTATTTTAAACACAACAGTTTCAGTTGGGTTCTTAATACAGTAATTTCTCTATTCATTACATAACAGAATCAAATATAAAGAATCAATCGTTTGACGCCTCCTGATAAGTGTAGCTAGCAATTTATAGGAAATAGGCAAAACCATTTATAATATTTACAGGGGCGAAGTAAGAAATATTTTTTGGAGGGATGAGTAAAAAAATATATGAGTCATATATTATTAAATATTAGAGTATACTCAGTGACACGTTTAATGAGTGATTGCTGTTAATTATTAATTAAATTAAAATATTTCATAACAGAGATAACTTGCCAAGAACGTCATAAACAACATCACACATTTTTACACTTAAAGGGAAATCAACCCTCTAAAACGCCCAGCTGACTAGTCAATAAAACCAGACATTTGCGTTAGGATACGTCATTTAGCGACCCCTCGGGTCCACCACTGAACTATACAAACGCAAATTCAATTATGCTTTCGAATACTTGCACATCTGAGGAAAATTCTAATACAATTGTTACGTTGGGACAGCTAAAATATTACTTATAAATAAAACCTTAAATCAAGTTGTTACTTCTATCCTTGATTGTGGAAGTATGTGTACATTGATCTCTCACTATTGCGCTAAGAAATTAAACTTAAAATTACAGCCTACAACATTACTGTTAAATGGTCTAGGAGATTCTTTAATTCAAACTAAAGGATTAACTAGAGAAAATTTATTTGATTTAGATAATACTTTTGTTGTGTCTAATCATACCACTATTGTCATGGATCAAATTACTTCAAATCTACCACACTTTAAAATTCCTTTTACATTAAAAAATTATTTTAAAAAAATTTTAAACTCGCTGACAATCAATTTAATGCTTCACAACAGATTGACCTGCTGCTAGGAGCAGATATTTATGGACAATTGATTTCCGGTTCTAAGCTCGATTTAGGAAACAATATGCATTCCGCTATTGAAACGGTTTTTGGATTTATTATCATTGGACCACTCAACATTCCAGTTAACACTTTTGTTTCAACCCTTTCGCTACTTACTATGTCTGAAATTGACTTAAATAAAAACTTAAAAAAATTTTGGAAAATTGAAGAGCCGCCTTTAATTAATTTCTTATCAATAGAAGACGAGGAATGTGAACCATTTTATAAATCTACCGTAACACGTGACCAAGACGGAAGGTATATCACAAGCCTACCTTTCAAACTCAACCCTTCTAGTCTAGGGAATTCATATGAGGCCTCTAAACACCGTTTCATGGCTCTAGAAAATAAACTAAAGGTTAATTCATCGCTAAAGGAATCTTATAATAATTTCATGAACGAGTATATACAACTTGGACATATGTCGCGTATTGACTCATCTATAATGAATCAACCACACTATTTTCTTCCGCACCATGGAGTTTATAAAGAAACCAGCACCACTACTAAACTTCGTGTTGTTTCGACGCATCTGCTAGAACATCTTCTGGGTTATCACTTAATGATGCTCTTCACTGTGGTCCAAAACTACAAAATGATACAGCAGATGTTATATTTAATTTCCGCAGATATCAAAATGTTTTTACTTGCGACATCAAAATGATGTATAGGCAAATTAATATTGATTCATCTGACCAACCCTTTCAATTGATATTATGACGTTCGAATAATACACAACCGCTTAAGATATTTAAACTCAACACTGTCACTTACGGTTGCAAGACCGCGCCCTTCTTTGCTATCCGTACTCTTCAGCAATTAGCCCAAGATGAAGGCCATGTCTTCTCTGCCGCTACAAAAGCATTGCAACATAATATCATGAACGATTTCCTGTTGTCTGCTTCAAAATTGGCCACCGCAAATTATCTCTGCAAAGAGATTTGATTTTGCTTTTGGACAGAGGTAAATTTCAGCTCAGGAAATTTGCATCATATTCAGCTGAACTCTTAACTTCAGTTCCACCTGATTTTAGAGAAACTCCGCTATATTTTTGTGACTCAGAACAAACACACAGATCAATTCTTGGTTTGAAATGGTTACCCTTTATTGATACATTCTCATACGCTATCAACATACCTGAACAGGCCTTTACAAAACGCTCCTTGTTATCTTTAATTGCAAGGCTTTAAGATCCTTGTGGTTTTTTGACCCCAGTTACATTTTATGCTAAACGTTTAATCCAAATACTTTGGACGTTTGCCATTTCATGGGATGATCCGCTTCCTTCCAATTTAATACAAACTTGGAAAACATTTATTAATGATTACCTCAACGTCAACAGCTTAAAATACCAAGCTGTTTTTATCTTTGTGAAGCCACTGAGATACAAATTCATGGGTTCTCAGACTCATCTGTGCTAGGTTATGCCGCTATTGTTTACCTTAGAATTGAAACTAATGATCATAAAGTAAAAATAAATATCTTGACCGCTAAATCTAAAGTTGCGCCGCTGTAAAGCCACTTTTAGAACTCTGTGCTGCTCACTTACTTGCTAAACTAACCATAGTTTGAAATTATTACAACCAGAACACACAATAAATGCTGTACACTGTTAGTCTGACTCCACCATCACTTTGGCCTGGATCAAGACACCGCCGTACCCCATGAAGGTCTATGTGGCAAACAGAGTAAGCCAAATTCAAGAATGGGTGCCGCCCGAACATTGGTCTCATGTGCCAACCTCTTGCAATTCTGCAACAAGAAGTATTTCACCGTCTGCTCTACTCAACCATCCACTTTGGTGGGCTGGTCCATCATGGTTAAGCCTTCCAGCCAATGAGTGGCCAATCACACGTGCTTGGACACGCTACCAGAACTACAATCTAATCTGCTGCATATCAGTGGCGGATCCATGAGGAGGGGAGACTAGGGGAACGTTCCCCCCAAACCTAAAAAAAAGAAGAAAATAGAAAGCCAGGTATACATTTTTATGGTAAATATCTTAGGTACATATTATAATCACATTACATCTAAAAGTCACAAATATTGAATTGCAACCAACCCGATATTTTGAACTCAAGTCCTTATTTTATCAGTCTGTATTATTATATGCTGAAGCGCTGCAGTAAAACGACCAGACGACGGAGCAGCGCGAATAATGGCCAGCCTTAGACTATGGTTCTTGGAATTATGTATCAACAATCCATGAAGTAGGCATAATTTTTTGAATTTGATAATCTGTATTATTCTTTTTACAAAATTGAGAATATACGCATAACTAATTATGTTGTCTAAAAAATATTTTCAAAGATGTACAGATAAAGAGAATTTATTGCAATACAATACAATAATGCAGTGTTGCTTTGAGAATACAAAGTAATGACTTTTTTAATACAGGTCTTTGATATATTCGTTTTTAACTCGCGCTTCCGACAAAGTACTGTATGTTGTAAAGTATTGTACAGTGTATAATTCTTTGCAAGAATATAAAAAGGAGTTTATGCAAAAATTAACTACAGTAATCAATGTAGGACTAAGCAACTTTTATCTTACATGAAATTCGATGTTTTTTTTTTTTACCAAGCAATACTAAATATTTGTGACTAAGATGTTTTCTCCATCATCCACACGATTATTCAAGTTCTGTGTACCTTGCCAGTCAGTAGTGCAAGTGCGGAAATGTCATTTCTTCCTTAGGCCGTGTTATACGAGCGCTGTTAGCGCCCCTTTTCAACCTCAGTTTATTGGGTAAAGGGAACTCCCGTGATTCATGTTATAAGAGCGCTATAAACGCTGACAAATCCACTTTAACCGGGCACTATCAACGCAGAACCAAGTTATACGAAGCACTGTCAACTCGCACTGGCAGCACAGACCAGAGAGGCCATGGTAGTCAGAAGTATCGACTTTGTCCTGGTTCTAGTTGTTATTGTTTATTTCAAAGTGATTATTGTGTACTTCAAAGTTTGTGTACAAAATGTTGGAAACGGGAAAATTTATTTACACTATCGAACAGCAGCCACATCTTTATACCGTTAAGTCAAAGGATTATACGGTAGCAATAAATAATTGAAAGCTAAATGGTGGAATGAGGTTGGTGAAACAATGCCCCATCGTCTACCCTTCCTCCTACATAATTCCTCATATGTTTATACTATTTTTAATACACCTAGACAGCCTAACTGAATGGTGTCCATCTTGGAAGTGAGTGACGCCACATTGACAGAGTCCCGTCTTGACGACATGTTACGACCCGCTTTCAACGTCATAACTTGAACGCCTTGTTTTCTGCGTTATCAACGCGGCGCTATCAGCACCAGTATAACATGGCCCTAAGTAGTGGAGAAGAACTATCATGGTTCAGTAAAGGTTGGTTGGATTGGCTTTCTTTTTTATACACCACGATATAGTATACCTATTGAACCCAATCAAGTGATTAAGGGATTCGATAAATAAGGAGGAAACCAAAGACTTTCTCTATTGCGTTAGGCCTAAGTACACTCAATATAAATTGAACTTCAAATGTTGTTATTTTAAGCTAAAAAGTCACCTGTTCATTTATAATTAGTATCAAGCTTGTTTCTTTGAAGTCAAAGTTGTAAATTCGTTCTAGTAGTAGTCTACTCCTTAAACATATGTAGTTCTGTTCAAATAATTAAAAGGTTTACTATTCAACTAATATACAAAATCTGAATAGCAAGATTTAAAAAATCTTGTAAAAACATAAAACTAGGTACTGAAGGAAAATTTTAACATGAAAAGGCTCCCAAATTGGTTATTTTTAGTTTGATAATTTCATACTACATATTATCTACCACATTTTGCTGGCCCATTCTTTGTAAAAATTCATACACTTTGAAATTTAAAACAATAAAGTTTATTTATGTGTTTTTGTCTGTTTTGTTACTAAACATTTGTAAGCTATACATTTGGAAGTTGCAATGAATCTCTCTACCGATGCATTTAGTCGCTTTACCACCCGTCGGGGACTTTGTTCAGGTGTGTACACAGACTGCGGAACAAACATGGGTGCCGCTAAAAAATTAAACCATGTTTGTCATAAATTATTACAACAGCCAGATTCCAAAACAGTTTTATCTGATTTTGCAACAAAAGAAGGTTTGAAATTCCACTTTATACCTCCAGCCGCTCGTTACATGGGAGGATTATGGGAAAGCGCCGCAAGAGTGTGAAACACCATTTAACTCTCATCATCGGCTCTCACACTCTTCCATTAACTGACTTTGTTACAACTACAACTAAGGTAGAGGCTATGCTAAACTCAAGGCCACTTACACCTTAGTCTAACGATACTTCAGATTTAAATGCGTTAATACCTGGACATTTTCTGTTAGGAAAGCCCTTAGCAGCTTTACCTGAAGAGAACCTATTACTAAATCCTACCAATCAACTGAAACATTGGCAGCAATCTCTGTATATTACTCAACAGTTGTGGAAACGATGGAGTTTAGAATATTTGCACACGCTCCAAGAGCGCAATAAATGGACTAAATACTCAAAAAACTTTTAAACTGGAGACTTGGTTTTAATACAGGAACCAAACACTCAGCCTTTAACATGGCCAATGGGATGTGTTACAAATTCTCATCCTAGTGAAGATGGAATTGTTCGAGTTGTGACAATTCGCAGCACTACAGGCACTCTACTATGATCTGTCACTAAGGTATTCAAACTTCCAATTCTGGATACCGCTGCTAACAACTAATCAATGTTGTTAACTTTCATGTATATAGTTATTTTCTGTGTAAAATTTGAGACACTTTCCTAATGTTAATTCTTTCCTCAGTTGGCTCTTCCATGAAATTCAACAGATTTTGGACTGTGTTGACAGACTAGTATTGGTTGCTATCGCTAATGCCCCCACCCAAAAAATCAATCACTATCTTGAGCTTACGACATTATCGGACATGTGCAAGTCGTTACAAAAGTCAATTTTTTGTTAAGTTTTAAGTGTCTCCGGACTTCTTGTGTTTACGAAGGTTTTTACGCCTCTATCCGTGTATTACAGATACAGACAATTAAATCATACGTAATATACAGACTAATTTATAATAAGCCCAGTGCTTCCGCTACCCCTTTGCCGCCGCATGGCAATTAACTATATAAGACTATTTGTTTGAACTATTGATCACGGCCTTTATAATAAGTGTAGTATTTGTGTTGTGTTATATGTGTACTATTATTAGTGTATCTGACCAGATTGCAGACTATAAAATTTGGAGTGATCTACACGACTACAACCCCATCAACAGCGCTTCATTGACGTACCAAGGTAAAACCAATTATTACATTCGCTACATTATAAAGGGCAATTAATTATTAACCTTTTAGAATAATTGAAATAGTTATTTTTCTGCATCAACTCTACTCTACTCAAATGTTCTATTCTACTCAAATGTTCTCTACTCTACTCAAATGTTTTCTACTCTCTCAAATGTACTCTACTCTGGTGTTTTCTACTCTACTCGCCTCAAATGTTCTCTACTCTACTGTAATGTTCTCTGCTCTACACTCGATTCCATGTTCACCGTGCAGTACAGGTCTTACGGGAGAATAGACATGCTACTATACCATTGCAAGGAACATCACGTTTATTGTCTTGCGGGTTGCGTCAACTGTACGAGCGTTGCATGTTAGTTGATGATTTTTATTTTATTATGCTTATAGCCCAACTGGATTGTTAATAATTAATTACTGCTGAAAAATCCTTAATGTTTATGAAATTATAGTATATTACCTCTTTATATGACGCGTTTCGACTATCATTCACTCATTCTCAAATAATACGTAAATGATGTATTTTAGTTAACTAGTAGCGCTGAGACTGTCGTATGGATAACATGGCTTATGGGCGCTCTGTACTGCTCGGTGAACGTGGAATCGAGTGTTCATGCTTCCATTTGGTTCAAGGCGGCCGGGATGTTTAGTATTCATAAAATACAATGATCAAGAAAGCAATTATTTTAACTTTATATGATAAAACACATGTTTCATTATTGTTATTCTGTTACATTTATTTTTCTTTATTCATTCTTTTTTCAAGTTCTGTGACTCTAATTTTGTAAAACCAATCTCTCCAATAAAACTTCTAACCATTGTATTTAATACATCTATTTATACCTTTTTTATTACTTATTGTATCAAATGGAAGACTTTTAATTTTATTAGGAAGAAACATCAGAATTAAAATGAAGAGATAGCCTAATCTACATTAGGCCTATTTAACTACACCGTTTTAGCCCAAATTTTTTTTAGAAAATCATTTTTTTACAGTTTTTTTGTTGTTTGGTGGACAAATATAAAGAATAATACAAAATTAAAAAAAAAATATTTCAGGGGCTTATGGCAACACTAGGCTAATACACTAGCTTTAAAAGAGATCATGTGTATAGTAAGAGGAAATTATCTATAATGGACACTAAACAGGTTTATTTACAAACACACATGTATTGAAACAGAGTACATTAGCCATACAATATTTTACAGTAAATAACAAAAAACAATGATTTGAAAAATCCTTCATAAATCCTTTTCTTTAGTGAGTGACAGAATGAAAATCTCAAAAACACGGGTTGCACATTCCCAAATTACACTTTTTGTACAATAGAAGAACAGCCGTCTCCTGCGCATCGCTTTTTCTTCTTATCAGGGACACCGATTACAAGTTGGTCGGTTCTGTCATAGCGAATATCATCCGAAACACGGTTGGAACTAAGAGATCTCTTGGAAGAGAGTGGCCTTCCAGGACCCTTACTTGGAGTCCCATATTTCCTTGTGTAGTATGTGGCGAGTTCTCTCTTGAATTCAATTTGAGGTTGGTTATCAACATGTATTTACGAATTTGAAATGCGTAGTTGGTGCAGACATCAACCAACCATGTAAGTATTGGCCAGTACCATTTCTTGCTTCTGACTAATCTGTATACGTTCTCGTCCATTTTGTCGATGCCCCCCATAAATTTATTGTTCTCACTGAATACTACCGGTCGCTCTACAAGTGTATGTTTTGTTTCTGATTGAGAATACTGTCTCACTTTAGCAATCGGGCTCCACTCCATGACAGTTTGAAGCAACACTCACCACTCCATTATCAACCCATTTACATACGATTATTCCATCTTCCTTATTCCATCTTGGTTTTTTCTTTATCTCATATTTTGCTAAAATATGACAGTCCTTCTATAGACGATCTTCTCTGATGGTCCCAATTTTCCACTATAAGAAATTTCTGGAACATACTTCAATAGGTATACATTGGTGAATAGATTGTTAAAATATAATCTGTATGGACAATCTTGTTTGCCTTCATTTAATTCATCTAGAAGCTTCACTAAGGGTGCCTCAGATTTTCCAAATAATTCCTCGTTGACAGAGGGTACACCCAAAGATTTACCTTGATAAATATCAAATGCTACCAAATAACCAGAAACAGTGTTGAGGCAAAAGACTTTAAAACCAAACCTAATAGGTTTACCTCGAATGTGCTGTTTGCAATCGTGGCGGCCAAAATATTCAACCATGCTTTTAAAAGGTAACATATGGAAAATAATAAAAGAATTTCAGGCTGGGTTTAGAATAGGATATTCTACCGTAGATAATATATTTAGCCTAACTTGTATGATTAGTTTGTGTTTAAGAAATAAAAAAGGTATTATATATTGTTTTTTGTGGAATTTTCATCAGCGTTCGATACTATTGGCAGACGATCATTGTTGTATAAATTGTCTTGTTTTGGTTTTTTCACAAAGATATTAAAGGTATTGATAGATATGTACGATGGGACTAAAGCAGGAGTGTGGTGAAGAGATGGTTTCACTAGTTTGTTTTATACAAGTTCAGGTTTGAGGCAAGGATGTGTTTTGAGTCCAATTATCTCAATGATTTACAGGATTTTTTGGGTGGTGGTTGCAATTTTGGGGGTAATCGGGTACGTCATTTATTATATGCAGATGACATTGTCTCCAACGGTTGCTGGTCTGCCATAAAAATTACATAGTTTAGAATTATTTCGCAACACTTGGAACTTAATAGTTAATTTAAATATATCTAAAATTATAATTTTTAGAAAAGGGGGCGGACTCAACATGACGGACAGATTTTTTTTTCAAAGGTGAACGAATTGAAATATTAAACAAATAAAGGTATTTGGTATCGACTCTGACAACTTCACTTTCTTAAGTAAAAATATCTTGCAGCAAAACTAGCTATACATTCGGTGTGGCACAAATTGATCAGTTGTAATAAAGTTCCCTTCTCTATCAAATTTTCCTGTTTTGTAGCTACTGTAAGGGCAATAATGTGTTATTTATAGTGCTCAGGTTAGTGGATATAAGGAAAGCATCCACTATAGGGAATGTTAAGATTTTTTATTATAAGACTTTTTCAGTTACCAAACAACACACCAAATTACATGTTATACTTAGAAACAGGTTATTAAAAGGTTTATATATTTACTTTGAAAAATCACGTGAATTATGTTGCTAGGATTTTGAGGTTGCCATCTATCCGGCTGCCAAATATTCTTGCTAGGCAGGTGATCAGTAAAAATGTTTATTGGTGTTGAGTGGAATTGGTAGGAAATTCGGCTTTGATGTTTTAGACATAATGTGGGGTTAGCCTCCTGGATAATATATGCTTAATGTATATATAAAGGTTATGAATACCTTAATTCACATTTAATACTCTAAACTTAAAATAAAATAAAAATGTTTATCATATATAGATACTGCAGAACATAACTTCACTTATTTAAAAAACATTTACATTCCCTCTAGGAGGTCTATATAATCCCAAAACAATAAAAGAATCCTCCATCAATTCAACTTACAACCAATCAGCTTAAAATACCCCTAAAAACAGAGAGACTCAAAACTTGTAAAAGGCTCACAGATAACACCAAGCTTAGTGAAAAGAGCCATATGCCCCCACCTTTTTGAATAGTTCTACTATAACTGTTTACAATAGAGTAACCTTCAATACACAAAATTAATGGCATAATCTGGAAAAGCATGCTCAGTTAGTACTAAATTATCAGGTAAGTGTTCCTGGCAAAACTCTTATAAATATCATTTTGGTATAATTCTCTTTTCCCATTTTCTACATCTGAATATAAATTTAGGCTGTTAGATGAGTAAACTGTCCAACCACAAAAAATTTCTCCCACACAATCTGGCAGAACACTAGATTTTAACAATGTCTGTTCACATAAATTTTGTTTGGAAAAAATTATTTTCCTCTCTAATAAGCCACTTATCGAGAAAAGTCATTTTGTATTTAGGTATAATATTGTCTGAGTTTTCTTTTCTACATTTAGAACTTGTTATTTAAAAAGTTGATTGCAACATTCTTAAGGGTCTGCAGTACATAAAATAAATTTCGAAGTTGACTCTACCGCTCCTTTCCTACGAGGCAGATTTGTGAACTACCAAGCAGTCGAAGCAATATTCCGCGCGCCGCTTCACAAAAATAGTCCAAACGCACAGCGCATGCGTAACATTTTACCTTGTGTCTGTCTCCGAATCTCCCCTCCCCGTCTGAAATAGCCGAGTAGCAAAGTTTTCGTCAGCGATATTTAATCAACAAGTGGGTATATTTTGTATTTAATTTTACCGCAGACATGATATTGAATACTAAATGAACATAGGCCTAATAGTTTCTTGTCTTGTTTTGTAACTTTATTTAGGGATAGTAAACAATTTAGGACATTTTGAACAATCTAATTTCTAAACAACTGAAATGTCTCAAGACGCAAAATTTCTTCTTTTAAAAAATCTGATTTTTTTTCTTTGGATTATAGGAATGCATTGGCCTCACTCAATTATACTCGGAATAAAGGAGTGTACATAGTTCTACGTTTATGTAGGCCTATTTATTTATTATCATAACAGATTTCGCATAGTTTTACAAGAAAGTAAATAATGTTTATATGGTACAAATTCAACAATTTAAGTATGTAATTGTATCTTTGTATGTACTTTTTGTTGTATTGATTCAACGAAATACGACACGATAAATTTAAACATCTCCAAGAACAATCACCCCCATGTACAAACACTCAGAAATACTTAAAGCTTATGTTAATTAAATTTAATTATAAATTCCAAGGTTGTAATATTTTTAAAACTAAATCTATTTTTTAGATAATATTAATTAAACAGATATATAAATAAGTCATAGTACAATTTGTGTTTTTTTTCAATATGCTATAATCAACAAAATGTATTACAGAACATAAATTTCTTTAAAAATACAAATATTTTATATTTTAAAAACCTGTGTACATTTGGGGGGGGGGGGGGTTCCTTTGGTCCAGGCTGGTTGTGTCCCCCGGTTTTCTACGGAAATGATTTGGTCACCTTAGGCTAGGTATTGAAATGTCAGTCTGACATCCAGGCATTGATTTAATCAGGTTATTACTCTTATGAAATAGAAAAACTAAACACAACTGAACACAAACAGGAACAATCTTATTTTCCGATCATTACAGTAAATAAAAAAATGTAGACTAATAATAAAAATAAATAAAAGATATTTCAAAAGTAGTACACAATTTGATTACACACGTAAGGAAAATTTAAAATCTATAAATACTCAATTTTTCAATGTTACAGTTCTATAAAAATATGAATGTTTAATTACAATATTAAAACTTAATAAGTTTTTTATAATAAATATGTTTATACAAACTAATAAAACAAATTAAAGTTAATCAAACCAAATATTGTATACAAACAAATTTTAAATCAACAATAAGGAAAAATATACCTTGCAAAAATAATTTATTTACATCATTATATATTACTTTTTATTATACTATTTATATCTAACTTAAATTTCTTACAAATTTATTTTGAAGCAAACTGAAAGGGAAAGAATTATACCAGCTGTACCCTCAACGTTTTTAGGTGCTCAATGGCAGTTATTTATTGCTTTGTCTTTGTTTACTGTGTTTATCTAACTAAAAGTAATTGCCACATCTTAGCCTAGTTCAAAGATGGAAATTCAACACTCAATTAATTATTATTAAAGTATCTTGAATAAATTTAGAAAAAACTTAAATCAGGAAAGTAGGCGATCACACACACAAAGCGAACAGTTTTGGAAAGGAGCAGGATCGACATTTCTGCTGATATTCCTGACCTTGACGTAAAGTCTTTGGATGTCTACAATATTATTAGGATCTGCCGAACATCATTTCCTGGAATACTTTGTTAGGAATGCCGATCAACATCCGCTCTATAAAACGGAATGATACCAAGTTTAGTTATATTATATTCAGAAATTATAAAAACTTGTTTGATATACCTTGACTGTAAACGTTTAGAAAGACTAGTGGCTAAACTCGCGGTCATGAAATTAGGCGGGTGAGAATTGCGGTGTTGCCAGATTCTCTAGTCAATCTGAAAACTAGTCAAACGACGGAAGGTCGAGATTCGCCTACCTCCACGCACCAACTGGCAACACTACCATTGCATGTATAGGTAGTACCATTTAGGATGGCTCGTGGTTTGCGCAGAAGCAGTAATGCCCTTCTCCCTCCAACACCAGCCTTTGTCGTTTTGTAAGAAAAGTACAGTCTGTGTCAAATCCATCGATTAGACGGCAGCCAAGCAATTTTTAGCATTGGACGCTCTTTCAATTACAAATTTCTGCACAGTACTAGGATTATTTAAATAGGACAAATTTTATATATTTGTAATCTGCGTGATATGTTGCAACTAACAGTATAAATATCTTCCAGTTTGGTAAATGTTCGGAATTTATATAATAATAAATACTTCGATTTTTTAAATCGAGACATGAAAAAGTAGTAAAGCGTAAACTTTTTTTATTTTTAGGGTAGAAAGAAACTTCAAGCGGCAAAGTTGTAGAAAATTTGTTGATCTACATATTTTATTTCAAACATTTTTCAGTCAGATGTTTGGTTTGTCCACAAATCGCTTGCAAATAAGCGTAACCAATATTATCAGGTGTCGCGTTGCTCCCACGGTCCCACCGGACGAATAGGCCTAAGTTAGTGCTTTTCAGCAATGTCTAGTTATCTAACAATGTCTTGTCTGTATATCATAGCCTCGTTGCTGTATACTGTATAAATGACCTTGTATAATAAATATAATAGTATAGTATAAGGTATAATTTAAAATATGAAATTTATGTTTGTTGTGCTTACTTACAGTACTTAAAAAAACACAGACTCAGAAAAGCCAATTCAAATCGAATTATTTAGTCCCCAACCGCTTCGAAAACTTTCTACACAAGTTTCATAATCAAGAAAGTATTTTTAAATTAGTGGAAATTACTACTCTTAAATAAATAAATACATTGCCTGTCACAGTTCTTTTTTAATTTGAATGACGAACATACAGAGCACGCGGTGCGACTGTGTAGACCTACAAACGTAGGTATACTGTTGCGTTTGTTTGAAAGACATTTTTGAACAAACCGAACGTTTGACTGAAAAATGTTTGAAATAAAAAATGTAGATCAACTAATTTTCTACAACTTTGCCGCTGGAAGTTTCTTTCTACCCTAAAAATAAAAAAAGTTTACGCTTTATTACTTTTTCTAGTCCCGATTTCAAAAATCGAATTATTTCTTATTGTATAAATTCCAAACATTTATCATACTACAACATATTTATACTGTTAGATTCAGCGTATCACGTAGATTACAAATATATAAGGTTTATTCCATTTCAATAACCCGTGTACTTTGCAGAGAGTTGTAA
Source organism: Philaenus spumarius (assembly GCA_018207615.1). Taxonomy (NCBI): domain Eukaryota; kingdom Metazoa; phylum Arthropoda; class Insecta; order Hemiptera; family Aphrophoridae; genus Philaenus; species Philaenus spumarius. Next base: position 143,151 of record JAGFPH010000505.1, read on the forward strand.
GTGGAAGCACGCCCAATGCTGGATGGCATCTGCTTTGCGGAGTTCTGACCGCCAGTGTGGTCAAGATAACATAACTACGGTTGACTGTACAAAGTCCCGCCTTAAGTTAGGAGGGGAAGTGTGGTGGGATAGGTTCTCTGTCTCTCTCGCACTACCCGCCCTACGCGCCATCCTAAATGATTTTATCTATACCCGTTTATTATTTAAGGCTAAACAGTACAAAAAAAGTTGTGATTTTAGCCCAATAGATAGCAGCACTGTCGTGGCCAAATTAATTTTACTGATTACTCATTTATTTTTTATCCGATTTGAAAAAATAAAACTGTTTTGTAATCAGTATAAAGTTGTTAAAGGCGCTATGCTTTCTAATTTTCGAAAACATTACTTAATACATTTTTACAATTAATAACTTTTAAAATAAGTCAAAATTTGACTAAAACAGGTAGTCATTTTTAGGGCAAATGTTTTTGAATAATTTTAAAGTTTATTTCAAACAAATCGGTTGAACGGTTTTGTCAGAAACGCTTTTTTAGTTCCAACGTTGTGTCACTCGTTGAACAGCTGACACGCGCACGCACCGACGCGACGCGACGTAGCGCCTTCTCTCTCTCTCTCTCTCTCTCTCTCTCTCTCTCTCTCCTCACATTCACATACAACCCATCCTCGCGGCTCGCAGCTCCCAGCTCCTAAACAACACACAGCCCAAGACGTTTATGATCCGTTTACGTATTTGTGCGAAATGATGAAAACGAACAAATAAAGAAATGTAATTCAAATGCTCACCAATAGTTAAAGAGTGTATCTCCTCTGTTGATGTAAACATATTTATGTAGCCAATTTCATATAACTTATGTTTAATTTAATTATAAGGTGTGTTAAACGTTTTTAATCTGTGTATTTAATTTAATGTGTCTACAACTGTTTAAAATGAATGAATTAAAATGAATTAATCCTGGGATCGAGACAAATAAATTTCACAATACAAAACTTGGTCTACTGTACTTTGTCGTCTGACTGTCTGTATGTGTTTTTTTACAAAATAATTCATATCTACCGAACGGATTGACCGATTGAGTTCAAACTTGACATGAAGTTGACCTAGCAATGATCTATTTAAAATAAATAATGCGTTTTAAAATGGCGACTGTTTCAAAATTTCAAACCCAAATTACCCAAAAACGCTACATTTTAACAAAAAAATGTCAAGGCATCTTTTTTATAGCCCTTTAGATTTATCATCGGATAGTGTTACTGTAAAAACAATCGGATGACGGATAATAGTTATGTCAAAGAGCCGATATAGAATAAAAAGGACTACAAAAAAGATGACTTGAAACTTTTTATAAAAATGTATGGTTTTTGGGTAATTCAGGTTTGCAATTTTTTAGCAGTCACCATTTTAAAACGCATTAATGGATATAATCGCTTATTTTACTTAAAATATATCATTGTTAGGTAAACTTTATGTCAAGTTTTAAGTCAATCGGTCAAACCGTTCTCTAGATACAAATTATTTAGTGAAAAAACAAAATGGCCGCTATGGAGAAAACCAGGGCTCTATAACAAGGGCTAAACCGTTTCTTTGATCTCGGCACTGTGCCGCCAGTTTCACTCTGACGTCACCATGCTGATACACGCTAGCTGGTAATATTTGAGTAGTGAGTGCGCAGTCGTTAACTCGCTGTTTTAACTCGATGGAAAGGCTTCCATATCCATATTCCCGTATCAAACAACTGTACTTCGGAAGTCGCGGCGCGGCACCTCCTCGCGCTCATTTAAAAAACGATTTCATAATGATGTAATCATTTTATCACAAATCGGTGAATTGGATAGTTTAGATCAATTCATTGGCTACAACTTTCTCGCTGGAAGTTTGTTTATAATCCAAAAATAAAAAATTTCCTCGCTTAGTAACTTTTTCATGTCAGTCTGTGATAATTCTCAAATATTTTCAATTATTAAAATTCGAAATACCTGTTAAAATAAAAGTTTTTTATACTGTTAGAATCCGTACTTTATGTAGATTAAGAATATCAAAATTTTATTTTACTGAAGCCTTTCCATCGAGTTAACGACTGCGCACGCACTACTCAAATATTACCAGCTGGCGTGTATCAGCATGGTGACGTCATAGGCGATCGATACTGGGTCACGGTAAATGATCAAAATGGTATAGCCCTTGTTATAGAGCCCTGGGAGAAAACAAAGCGTTTCCGGACACATGTCCAATTGATGTGTTTTCTAATTCTTATGTGCTGAATCATATCCTAAAATATTACATAGTCATTACGAAACATCCTGTATATACAAGAAACATATCTTAGTAAAAGTATGCAAAACATACCAATATTGTGGTTACGTATGCTGAATTAATATTTTATAACAACCAAGTGGGACGAGCAGGAAAAACAATACTCTTCAACAATATATGGGAAACAGAAGCATTTCCCGGTGCGAGTCGTCACTGAGCGAGCGCGTGGCGTGATGAATTTGTTTGATGGCGCGCGGGTTGGGGGGGGAGGGGAATACGCGCGAAAAAATACTAGAGATAAACCTTGCAAAATCGATTCCGACGGAACCACTGGTTCGATCTTCAGTCTGAAAAATTATTAATTCATTTCTCCATCAAATCTTCAAAATGACTACCAGTTTTTCTTTAAAAAAAATTCCTTTTAGCAGTTACAAAGTAATTTTTTTTATTAAATAAAAAATTAAAAAAATCGTTAGCATAGCGACTTAAAGATACATATTAGAAGTACAAATCAGTTTTCAAACCAATTTTTACTCAAACGGTAAGCGAGTAATCAGTAAAATGAATTTTCATAATTTTGAAGTGCTACGTGGCGGCAGTATTTGGAACTACTGCCGGGGTGTTTAGCCTTAAATGTACCCTACGTTTCTTATTCCCACATGGTATGCGGTAGTTCGCTTTGTAAAAGTACTAGGGGAGACCCCTGCGTGCTCCGCACGCCAACCCCCAATGGGACCTTCTACAAACATATCTTATGTTTCATTTATAATAAAGGTGTACGATTAATAATAACCTCAAAACTATAATTGTAAATAATGATAAATGTTCAAATCAAATTATTTCTTATATTTGATAACGGCAGTTATAATAATGGTTAAAAGAACCAGCAAGGCTCAGGTCTACACTTTAAAACCCTAACCTAAAAGCTAGAAATACAAAAATAATTGCTTAAAATTTTGAAATCAGCTGTCAATGGAAATATTGGCGCTAACAGCTATATTATCTGTTATTTTATTCAATTGGTTGCTATGGTAATAAATGTAAATACATGTGTTGGTTTATCATTCTAGGCCTAACCTAAGAATTTTTTCCGAATAAATTTACAAATATTGAAATAAAAAAGGTTTTGATCGAAACGAATTATAGCCTAATATGTTACTCAGAGATAGTGTAGCTTTTTATTAGTAAAACTATTTTTTCAATCGGTTCACTAGTGCCAGAGATTACCCCCTGCATACAAACAAACAAATAAACAAACAAACAAAAAAAACTTTACCTCTTTATAATATTAGTGTAGATTAATTAAAAAGCATTGTTGGAATTGTATTACGGTAAGAAAAATAAACGGTACCAGGAACTGGCACATACTTTCTCACAAATACATTTAAATTACTAAACAGATTCACTGTGACTTGTAGGGTGGGGTAGGAGTGTTTTTTTATTAAAGTTGGAGATTAACTAATAAATATTATTATTATTATTACTATTATCTAGAGAGAAAACAATTCGATCGATTTCGAAAAAATTTGCACCAAACACGTCAATTAGGTCTTCATAGATGCACGTAAAATGGTTTTGAAAATTTTTTTAAAACAACCCGCTTTATGGCCAAAAAACCCCCCAAAACAGTTATTATTATTATTATTATTAGCTAAACGAGAATTTTTAGAAAGATGCTGGTTTTTTAATATGGTAGGGCACATTAAAGGCTACAAATAAGCCAAATTTTATCAAAATCGTTAGAGCCGTTTTTTAATAAAAAAATAATAACTGATTTTTGGGGGTTTTTTGGCCAAAAAGGGGGTTGTTTTTCAAAATTGTTCAAAACCCTTTTTCGTGCATCTATACAGGCGTACTGGACATGTCTGGTGCAAATTTGGTTGAAATCGATCGAATAGTTTTCTCTCTAGCTTTGTCTACATACAGACATACATACAGACATACATACATACATACAAACATACATACAGACATACAGACAGACATTTTGTAAAAACCACTTTTTTGGACTCAGGGGATATTTCCACCAAAACGGATATTTCCACAAAAATCTCAACATCGATCAAGCCGTTTTTTTATAAAAAAATAATAATTGATTTTTTGGGGGTTGTTTGGCCAAAAAGGGGGTTGTTTTTCAAAAAAAATTTAAAACCCTTTTTCGTGCATCTTTACAAGCCTACTGGTCATGTCTGGTGCAAATTTGGTTAAAATCGATCAAATAGTTTTCTCTCTAGCTTTGTATACTTTTATTAAAGTTGGAGATTGACTAATAAATATTATTATTATTATCTAGAGAGAAAACTATTCGATCGATTTCGAACAAATTTGCACCAAACACGTTAATTTGGTCTTTATAGATGCACGTAAAAAGGTTTTGAAATTTTTTTTAAAACAACCCCCTTTATGGCCAAAAAAAACCCAAAAAATCAGTTATTATTATTATTATTAGCTAAACGAGAATTTTTAGAAAGATGCGGGTTTTTGCATAGGGTAGGGCACATTAAAGGCTACAAATAAGCCAAACTTTATCAAAATCGTTAGAGCCGTTTTTTTATAAAAAAATAATAACAGATTTTTTGGAGGTTTTTTGGCCAAAAAGGGGGTTGTTTTTCAAAATTTTTCAAAACCCTTTTTCGTGCATCTATACAGGCCTACTTGACATGTCTGGTGCAAATTTGGTTGAAATCGATCGAATAGTTTTCTCTCTAGCTTTGTATACATACAGACATACATACATACATACATACATACATACAGACATACATACATACATACAGAAATACATAAAGACAGACATTTTGTAAAAACCACTTTTTTTGTACTCAGGGGGTCCCAAAACGGATATTTCCACAAAAATCTCAACATCGATTTTTTTTGCGATCACTATACTTTCTCTATACTATAGTATAGTGAGAAAGTAAAAAAATCATGGTATTACAATCATCATACAATAATTATGTAAAGGAAATGCAAATGATCCTGATGATGATGATTTTTTTTTAATGATGATGATTAAAATTATTTGTTTTTTACTCTTGATTATAAAATAGCAACTTGCAACATTGCGTAAGGCTACGGCTACGGTTTTCGTTGAGCGCCCACGTGTCTTTGTTCTTGATTCATACAGTTCTGCATTTTACAACTAAACTAAAAATCTCATAAACATTTTTATTCATACGCTTTTCTACAACTTTGCAGCAGACGAAATCTTGCTGACCAAAAAAAAACAAAAAAATGGTTGGTGAAAAATTCAATAGGCCTACACAGCGGTTTTAAATTAAATTACCATTTAGGTTTTTATTCTTCTGTTAATTATTTGCTGCCGTTTAAAAAATAAAAAAGTCATACAATTGGAATCAGTAGAATTTTCAGAAGGCAGTGGTATAATTTTATTTCACATTGCTATGTAGACAGATTCACAAGCACGAGAGAAAAAACTACTATTGAGCTTCAAAACCTTTACTTGACGTGTGTAAGTAGTAGAAATAACTACAGGACGAGTTGGCAACACCGACATTTCTCTCACCTGCCTAATTTCATGGCCCCGAGAAAAGTACCAATAAACTATAACCCCTAGTACTGAACTTGGTCGGATATTTCATGAATGTACTTACGGGGATTCAATCAGAAATCAGTATTTTGAAATAAGTTTTAATTTGTATCATCAACAGTAGGTTTTCAATTACATTATTTTTTGTATGTAATAATATTTCTTTAAAGAAATATATTTCAGAACAGTTTGCAAGTTAAGGATACTTTCATAAGTTACGTGTTTTTTTCGTTGAATAATTTAAATTCGATAATTTTTGAGTTGTAATATTGCAGACAATATTGAAAGTAGTGCCTTTTATCTGTAAAAGTTATATTCATACGCAACTGAGTAGTTCTTATATGATCCGCGCGAGAGCGACACCGTACGTCTAGGTACATTACTTCCTTTGAACACTTGTATCTGCTTTAATTTATAAGTTAGAAAATTCATTTTTTTCTACCAGATAGAAGATAAAATAACGGATGTTTTCCTTTTTTGAAAATTTCGATATCGGTTTTCATTGACCAACAAAAAATCAAGAACTTGAAACATTGTTTTCAAACTTGAACTCATTTTTTTCAAAAACTATCCAAAAATTTCAATTTTTTAAAAAAGGGAAACATCCGCGTTAACGTGACCTTTGAAATAAGTCGTAAATCATAACTGTGTGATTAAAATTGGCAGCGGTACGCATGTTCAAGTGTAACATTATTCTTATGGGCGAGAAAAGTGACAAGATTTATGTACTGCAGAGCCTTAAGCTTTATCTTTATTAGAGTTTCATTGATGCAGCTATGAATTATAATTATTTGCAAGGTCCACATAATGTTTTCTAATTACTTTACCCCTTGATGCTGGAATTGTATTTATTATGACACTTACCTTGAGGGTTATCAGACAGAGCAAGTAGTTTCAAGGCTTTTCCTATTGGCTTTTTAAAATCATTTCCCAATTTAAATCACTGACAGCACCAAAAATAACTATACAATCCCTAGGAGTGAAGTCATTAGTATGCTTTTTATATATCTTTGACAACAGTCTCAAAATTTGCATTGGGATAAACAAACCCAGACACTTGGTACTTAGCACCCATGCTATTATCTTCTTTTTGTTCTTTGATCAGATCCCCTTTTATAGGAAATAAATAAGTTTTTTTTTATGTTTTTTAAATGTTTCTCTGATCTTTCCTTTATTTTCAAATTATTTTCCATAATTGACCCTTTTTTGTTTACAGTATTTATAAAGGATTGTTCAGCTAAATTCAAAAGTACGCTAAATCTATTTCGAACAAGAGAAGGTTCAATAGTTTTTTATTTCCCTTGCAGCTACTGAAAAATTTCTATTTACTGTTTTCCTCAAATTTGTTTTCTAACTCCAACTATTGTTCTTCTCTATTCAGAATTTGTACTGCCGTGTTAGTATTTTCTTTCCTTAGTTCATCTATGTCTTTGCATTGCAAAGATAGTAATTTGTTTAGGGTCTCTATTTAGATCCTAAATACTTCATTAGGGGTTACACAATAATAGTCTTTTTCGGCTATATTACTAACAGTGCCATTGTTTTTTTTTTATCAAATTTGCAACCTCAGCACAACAAGAAACACACAGATAAATATTAGCACTTTTTAAAACCATATCAGACAAATTAATTCCCTTGCACCTAAAATGTGACCAAAATTGACATCTAAAACACCCAATGCCTGCAGACTTTACACCTTTTTTTACAAATATTACATATAGATTTATTTTCCGCCATAGTTCCACTGTAATTTACTATTAATCAACCTTTCCACTATTATAATATTTTAGTCAACAAAAACTACTTCTGAGCAAAATGTAAGCCCAAGTCAAACACTCTAAAATCAGACACATATATGCAGATAAATATTGTCAGGTTTTAGAAAAATGTACTTTTTGAAAAATATATTAAATAAAGAAGACTTTGTTTCGTATTTGAGCGGGCGAGATCTATAAATATTTGAGACAAGCGTGGCAGTATGGTGTTTGGTAAGTGAGTTTAATTATAATGAGACTGATGCTTAAATAAACTACCACAAGTTTTGTAACACTATTTTTGGTTAAGGTAAGTACTGAAACTATTACAGTTTCAGGTTAATTGTGATTTTATTGTTTTATTTTATAAGTATTGTGGGATTCTTTGAAAATTTTAAATAACTATTTGTTTTAGAAAGTTTGCAAGTTAATGGTTTAAGATCAAACTAATATTCCCGGGTATGTTCCTGGCTTAGTGGGTATTATAAGAATAATATGCTTGTGTAGTGTTTAGTTTTTTCAGCCAGGGTTATCACAGAAGTTTTTTATTTTAGGTTAGTTCAGAGAAAGAAAATCCTTACAATTTTGTATTTCATACTTTAATTTCAAAAATTATATGAATGTTAGTTTTATTTTTCCTTGGTAATAATAGCACATAGTCAATGATTAATAGTCTTTCTAAATTTGTTATTTTTTCAACTTATGTTTAAATTTCTTAGTTTATGTGTGTGTAATCATAGTAATTTGCTAATTAAGAGTGCCAACCCAGCAGACGGTCTATGGACCATTGCCGAATGAGTGTTGATTGAAATAATGGGAATTATTGTTTAATATAATATGTTAATCGTCTTAAATAAAACATGTATTATTATTAGATATAAGGTAACTTATTAGATAACATTCAACTTTCAAATGAAAAAGACCAGATATGCAATTCAAGTTAACATGTTTTATGTAAATGTTATACACACGTTTATTGTCGACTATAAAATAAACAGAGACAGGCTATGGAATGTGTTTACAAAAGGTTTATTTATTAGTAACAACAAATTGGTCAATAGCCTAATGCAATACCGTATTAGGTTTATGCTTTTCAATCCTCTTTGCCGGCTAGCTGTTTATAACATATTTCAGATTATGATTGGACTTCAATAGAACAAATAAAATACAAGATTCATAAAACAAATAAAATTTAACTGAATAAATAAAACTAATAACAAGGTGGACTATGGTTTCTTAAGGGGATCCGCCACTATCTATAACTTTTTTTTGTTTCTTTGCCAATTTTGATTTTGAGCATTATAATATGTTAACAGGGCACTAATTAGAGGATTTATACTAAAAAATGAAACAATATTTTTGTTATTATAATTTTTATTTGGTTTTTAAAAACTTTTTTTAAGCGTTTTTGTATACTCATAGGCCCTATTTGTTTGAATAACTTTTTTATTTATCAAGGTATTTCCAAAAACTAAATTTCATATGACTTCTAACATTATAAAGAAACTTTCTGTGCATGGAAACTATGGTAGCTTAGATAACTGTAAACTGGTATGAATTTATTTCGCAAAGGGAAAAATAAATACAAAAATTTATTATTCTTATATATTAGACATTGAATATTTTGAGCAGACATGCTTGTATTGTATTGTCTATGCACACAAAGTTTCAGACTACTATCAAGGTGAAGTGGTAAAAAAATCATATTTCTAGGTGCATTACTTACATAGCCTATTTATTCAAATTTTACTAACGTAACTAGACAATAAAATCAATTCCGAGAAAACCACTTCTAAAGTTTATTGAACTGTTATTCACTTTTAGAAATCTCCTGCTCCATATGAAATCCCCTCTTTGTCTTTTTTTTCTTCCTCTTCTTTGAGCTGAGCACATTTTAGGATTTTTTTGTATTTTTTGTATTTTTCTGTGTCCCTTACTCTCCTCAGTCTAAGCCGATGCATGTCTTTCTTGGAAGGACTTGCCAATGTATATCCAAGCAAAACTTGCAGGGCAGTTCTTTCATAAAGTTTGTAAGAATACGTAAATCAACTAAACAATAAGTAGGAGCCTTTTCATCGCAGTTGTCGACACTTGGCTTATATGATGCCACAAGTTCAAATCCTGTAGATTTTTTTCTTTTAGGTGTGTTTTCAGTGCAATGTTTGTCAGTAGGCTCATGTTGGATTTTTGTAGGCATATTACTATCAATAGACATAACCTCATTACTAGTCCCTGGGCTAAAATTTTCTTCAACAGCTGGAAATAAATGTTCCTGATCTATATTCGATTGTATAGGCCTACATGTAGGTTTTAGGCTTGTTTGTGTATTAGATTTATCTAATTGTTTACAAATATCCCACCTTTTAGAAGCTGATGCTTTGTTCAATACTTTTCTGTTTTGCTTACTCAATTTTACTCTTCCCATATTTACTAACACTCAAGGCGAGCACAAAATCACATAAAAATTGTTAAATAACAAATTGATAAAAACACAACTCAAAGCACTAAGCACATATTATATACATAACCTCAAAGCTATAGCAAACCACATGTCAGTTCAACACTGAGTAATAAGCACTGAATAATGTTTGTAACAGCTGATTGAAGCTAAGAGCTAACAAAAGTAAAACAGCTGACTTGTATATGTGTAATATAAAAATATAGGCTACTATATACAAAAATATTGTTATGATTGCCATAATATAATATTCTAAAAAATTATAACAGTAAAAATTAGATATCAAGATAATTTCATATATTACATATCAATATTTCTAGCAATAGATGATCAATACTATAACAGTCGCGAAATCATTGAATACATTGTTTTACAATTTTATCATAAAAACTATAAAAAAAATTTCAGAGGGGCATAAAATTTTATACACATGTTCAGAATGAAAGGTACAATAAAAAATACAATTTTTGGAAATTGTAAAAAAATTCAAAAATAGGCCAAAAGATAGTGGCGGATCCCCTTAATTTATACTTAGACTATTGAAGGGTGATTGAAATTTTTGGAGTGATTGAGATGGTTTAACAAATTTTGAACTTAGGTCTAATCTAAAATATGGTGTTTAACTAAGAAGTAATGCCCTGGGCCGCTGTATAACCGAAAAAGTGAATGAGGGTTATGTTGATAATTTGGAAGCTTCAATTTGATGAATAATATGATGTGAGGTAAAACAAATGGAGTCAACTCACCAAACAGTATGATGGTGTATTTAATATTTTACCAGTACTAGATAGTTTTCTGGTGGTACTTATACAAGTGTTCAGTATGTGATAACTTGTAATATGTTCTTACCTAAGTTTTATTTACCGAGCGAAGTGAGGTCTCCGTTTTAGCTCGACCGTTCGGCAATTTGTCTGTCTCTCGATTACGGCCAAACGCCTTGACCGATTGCCATGACTTTTTGCATGAATGTTTCTTATTCCTAGGCCATAAGGGTTTTTTCCATTTTTAATTTTTACCCCATTAAATAAAATAAAAATGGCGGCAGCACCGTTTCTCTCAGTGTAAGCTTTTTTCCAAAGCCAGTTTGTGGCTTAATCTTAAGTCGAATTGAAAAACTAATAATATTTTGCGGGTAGCAAATTTGATGTTCTACAATATAGTAGAACTATTGACAATGTTGAATAGTTTTCTTGATTTTTTCCCGTATCTCTAACGGTAAATTTAAAAAATTCAACTTCAAATTTGTTAAAAATCATCCAAGTTTTTGTATTTTAACCATGTTTTTATACGTTTATTCTTTAGATATCTTCATAAAACCTTATAATTTTTTGGAGAGGGAGAGAGAGAGCACTACCTGCTGTCTTGCTTTTTCCTGCGCTACGTCAGTGTGGCCGCTGTGATTGTGAGTGGGTTGTGGAGGAGGAGCCGAGATAAGGAGCCCGATTGGCGTTGCGTCGTATTTACTGAGTTGTAGTCCTTTACCAAATACATTCCCTTATTCATTTTGTTTCTTTGTTGCACCACACAGTATTTAGAGTCAAATTGTTTGATATTTTTTCACTGGCTAAAACTCCTACTTACTACCTTACTGGCACACTATTTTTAATTATTTCAACGAGCAAGGTCTACTGTTCACAGAACTACTAGTTAAGTATAAAATTTGTATTTTTCAGAATTGTACTCAAACTAAACTGGTCTCTACCAAGGTTGATACAAGAATGTCTATCCTGGTCACCATATTCTTTTTGCTTCTTCTTCAACAATGTTTCTTTTTCTCACCCCTCAATCTTTTAACTACCGGTAATCCTTTCCTTGATATATGTGTTGCCCTAAATAAACTTAAGTCCATATGGTTTTACAAAGTAATATGATGAATGATTTTATCTTAATGCTTGAAATGGGAAATGAAGGTAAATGGGCTATATGTATTTATATTGGTGCTATCAGGGATTGGTGATTTATGAAATGATCAATTAATTATTATATGACTACTGTTTATTTTATAAAATCGAATTTCGGTAACATTACACATGTCATTAATAGTAGTCATGTGAAGTGTGAAGAACATGACTAAACTCTGTCCCAAGACAATTAAGACAAGACGTTTTTTCGGTGATTGAGGGAAAGGGCTGGTGGGGAAGAATGTACTCGGGGTGAAGCATTGGTCAAGAAGGGAGGGGGTTGTCAACTGAGAGGCAAAATCTAAAAATCTAATCTTATGTCGGGCTGAGTGATCGCATAAAAGTTTCTACACTAATGCAAAGACTAGATTAGCCTGATTTTACTTTTTATTAGGTTTATCGTTTTTCATCATAAACTTATTAGAACTACTGCAAACTAGCAAATATTTTGTAACTTTGTGATTACTAGAAAACAGTTTTTACAATTCCCCCCACAAATTTTCATTCCCACCCCCAATGTTTTGTCAATGGCGCATTGAGCCATCATTCCCCTCCATGGGCGGCCCTGATCAGCCAAGATGTAATATTATTTATAGAATGTGGTAAGCCTTTGAGTTTCATTCCACGGGTTGCACATTCCTTGAGACTCGACTGTAGTCGTTCCAAGTTGACTCTGATTGGAAATTGGCTGTAATCGTGAAACAGACAAATACACAGATAAAATGCTGAACGGTCGAGTTAAAACAGAGACCTCACTTCGCTCGGTCAATAAAAATTAAGTAAGCACCAAGTGAACAAGTAACCATATATTGAACATTTGTATAAGTACCACCAGAAAACGACCCAGTACTGGTAAAATATTAAATACACCTTCAGACTGTTCGGTGAGTTGACTCCCTTTGTTTTTCATCACATCAGACCTTCATATATTATTCGTTAAATTGAAGCTTCCAAATTATTAACTTAACCCTCATTCACTTCTTCAGTTATACAGCGGTCCAGGGAATTATTTAGTTAAACACCATATTTTAGATTAGACCTAAGTTTAAAATTTGTTAAACCATCTCAATCTTTCATAAATTTCAATCACTCTTTATTAGTTTAAGTATAAATTAAGAAACCATAGTTAAGTGTCCACCAAGTTATTAGTTAAGCATTTTATTTGTTTTATTGGAATCCTATATTTTATTTGTTCTATTGAAGTCTAATCATAATCTGAAAGACGATATCAACAGTTAGCCGGCAAACAGAATTGAAAAGCATAAATCCGAGATTGTAATAGGCTATTGACCAATTTGTTGTTACTAATAAATAAACCTCTTGTAAACCCATTCCATAGCAGGGGTTTACTGGTGCCAGAACGTACCGGTACGCCGTTCCGGTACAGCTTTTAATTAATTTTGTTTATGTTTTGTTTTAACGTTGCACTGGACCATCCACTCCCTCAATCACACTCATTCAACACTCGGTTCAGAATTTTACTTCCGCCAATCGAAAAACCTCAAGATATCCCCACACTACAGAGCGTTGCGACTATGCGAGCCAACTTCAGTAAAGTCTCCCACATTGTCTCTAGCTTGTAATCAAAATGGGACAACTTGGGAGCACTATACACCCTTTTGCCAGCCTCGCGATGTTTTTTCGAACCCTTTTGATGTTCTGCGAGAGCTGCGAACGACTAGAATTAAGAGATCGATGATTCAGAGTCGAGGCGGCTGAAAAGTTTAAAAAAAGCGATCCTTAAACTTTTATATTATTAACTTTTTCGGTATGATCAGTATTGTAATAAAAATAAGACCAAACATGCTATAATTTGGACCACAATTAGTGATTAATACTTATCGAACAACTCATATAATTTCACAATTAATTAGTTAAAAAATAAATATCCCAAATGAGAGCATAACACTGATTATACATTCAAACAATGACTGTACAAACGCCGTCACAAGTACAAGGTCAAAAGGCTCCCCATAATAGAAAAATAATTATACGAAGTTACCTGAACGTGGCCGCACGGCGATTTAGAAGGTTGCCCGGTAATATGCTACTATACCTCTCGTGAACTGTGAAAAACAAAAAAGTGGCTAGTCGCTTTGACATTGACATTGTAATGTTGTTTTGTGATTTTTGAATGCCGTTAGAATAATTCATTCATGCGTCTGTGTTGTGTTCTCGTGATAAGCTTGATTGTGTTGAATTGTTTTTGTATAAGAAAAGTAATTTCTTAATATACATAAATGTGTTTAGGTTTACAGTATTTTACCGAGGATTCAAATTTCTGGTAAAGACTATATTAACTAAATAAGAGACATTTTGTCAAGTTTTTGGTTAAAATAATAAGTGTCTCTAAAATTTGCTCTGCGCCATATAAACATACAAAAATAGTTACATATACATGTGTACTTGTCTTATAAAAGTAAGCATATTATCTGCACCCTTAAACTCACCAAAGATACAAATTAGGAGTTTTAGAAGAGACAATTTCTGGACCCCCTTCCGTCACTTCGGTCAGTTCCGGCAGCGTTCCGGTACTGGAAAAATTACGAGTAAACCCCTGTTCCATAATGTGTCTCTGTTTATTTCATAGTCGACGGTAAACGCGTGTATAACATTTACATTAAAAATTGGTGCACCAACTGGAAGGCTGAATTAGCGCACCATATAATTTACGTAGGCAATAAATTAGGCTGTACTGCATAGTGGCGGACAAATAGTATTACTTAAGAAAGAACACGAAGCCTAATCCTAGATACGATATTTCCATGGCAACAGAAAATAACAAGGTCTTCCTATGAAATGTCAATCTAACTTAATTTCAGACACCACAATTAATATACCAACACACAATATTGTGATCAAAATGACATTTGATTGCAGGCATTCGGTGTTGTAGATGTCAATTTTGGTCACATTTTAGGTGTCAGGGAATTAATTCGTCTGATATGGTTTTAAAAAGTGCTATTACTTACCTGAGTGTTTCTTGTTGTGCTTAGGTTGCAAATTTGATAAAAAATGACAACGGCATTGTTAGTAATATAGCCAAACAAGACGATTATTGTGTAACCCCTAATGAAGTACTTAAGATGGAAATAGAGACCCTAAACAAATTACTATCTCTGCAATGCCTTTGCATAGATGAACTAAGGAAGGAAAATACTAACATGGCAATACAAATTCTGAATAGAGAAGAACAATAATTGTTGGTGTTAGAAAAAAAAATTGAGGAAAATAATAAATGGAAATTTTTCTGTAGCTGCAAGGGAAATAAAATCTATTGAATCTCCTCTTGTTCGAAATATATTTAGCGTACTTGAGAATTTAGCTGAACCATCCTTTATAAACACTGTAAAAAAAAGGATCAATTCTGTAAAATAATTTGAAAATAAAGGAAAGATCATAGAAACATTTAAAAAATATAAAAGAAAACTTATTTATTTCCAATAAAAGGGGATCTGATCAAAGAACAAAGAGAAGAATCCTAGTAATTGGTGATAGTCATGCTCGAAACATTGCACCGATATTAAGAAATAGCATGGGCGCTGAGTACCAAGTGTCTGGGTTTGTTTATCCCAATGCAAATTTTGAGACTGTTGTCAAAGATATACAAAAAGCATACTAATGACTTCAGTCCTAGGGATTGTATAGTTAATTTTGGTGGTGCCAATGATATAAAATTGGGAAGTGATTTTAAAAAGCCAATAGGAAGAGCCTTGAAACTACTTGCTCGGATAACCCTCAAGACAAGTATCATAATAAATACAATTCCAGCATCAAGGGGTAAAGTAATTAGAAAACATGCGGACCTTACAAATAATTATATTCATAGTTGCATCAATGAAACTCTAAACTTAATAATGTTGCAATCAACTTTTTAAATGAGCGACTTTCTCTTAAAGATTTTACAAAACGTGAACCAATGAATACTTAAATGTTTAAGTATTCATTGCGTGAACATTTGAACAATCATGGTAAAAGAATCTGTTGTGAAAGGATTGTGGAACTGGTCAAGAGTAATAGAATGGAGAAACTGACGTTTTTGAAAACGTGGTTAAGAAGGTCTAAATGTAGAAAAGAAACTCAGACAATATTATACCCAAACACAAAATGACTTTTCTAGATAAGTTGCTTATTATAGAGGAAAATAATATTTTTTTTAAACAAAATTTATGTGAACATTGTGACATTGTTAAAATCTAGTGAATTGTTAAAATCTGCCTGATTGTGTGGGAGAAATGTTTTATGGTTGGACAGTTTATTCACCACAAACAGTTTTTTATATTCAGATGTAGAAAATGGGAAAAGAGAATTATACTAAAATAATATTTATAAGAGTTGTTATGGAGATGATGTACATTGTTTAAAGATAATTCATCAAAATGCTCAACAAAATTTATATTTTTAACTTGTTTTACCAGGAACACTTACCTGATGTTTTAGTAGTAACTGAGCATGCTTTTCCAGATTATGCTATTCATTGTTTTTGTATTGAAGGTTACTCTATTATAAACAGTTATAGTAGAACTACTCAAAAAGGTGGAGGCATGACTCTTTTTACTAAGCTTGGTGTTGTCTGTGAGTCTTTTACATGTTTTGATTCTCTCTGTTTTGAGGGGCATTTTGAGCTGACTGGTTGTAAAGTTGAATTGATGGAGGATTCTTTTATTGTTTTGGGATTATGTAGACCTCCTAAAGGGAATGTAAGTGTTTTTTTAAATAAGTTGAGTTATGTTCTACAGTATCTATATGATAAAAATGTTTATTTTATTATAAGTGGAGATATTAATATTAATGTTCTGGGAGACCAAAAAAGTAAATTTGAATTACAAGATGTTTTGAATGTTTTTAGTTTAGAGTGGTTGTTGAGCTCACCTACTCGGGTGATTGGATCCTCGGCTACCTGTATAGACAATGTAATTTTAAATATTCCAAAAAATATTATTAATGTAAGTAACATTCAGTCGGAAATCTCTGATCATTTTCCGCAGGTGATTAGAGTCAGGGGGTGTCGCCCAAAGCATTCACATCTCAGAATAGGATGGTTACGGATCTGAGACCGGAAAAGATAAAAGAACTAAAACACTAATTACAAAATGAGAAATAAGATTTTTTTAAACGTAATGGTAAAGATACCAATAAAAGCTTTGAAAAATTTAATAATATTTTAATGTACCATTTGAATGTAACTTGTCCTCTGATAAGAACATTCGTTACAGGCAGGTTTATGTGTTTAAAGTATAATATATTATATATAGTATATTATATGTGTACCGTGTAATTGTGTGATTGTTTTAATCAATTTTAATTAAATTATTCTTTTAAACAACAATATGAGACTGATAATAAGACGACGCCTCAGAATGGCTGAACAACTTCTTCCCAACAACGGTGTCTAGGATCTGACGATGACGGTATAACCGTCGCAACTAGTTATCCACACGGATAAATACATTGGATTGTTCGACGGAATGAATTAAGGTATTCATAAACTTTATATAAACTGTAAGGTTATTAGAAATCTGTAGCGATTTTAATAAACCACCACAACAATATTACACATATTTGTTTTTACATTCTACATGCAGTTCAAGTATTCAATAACTTGCACAAATGAAAATAAATCATACATATTCAAAAGCGCCACCTCACCCCATCTAGCGTATGAGTTGGAACTACTCAACAACTAACTGTTTCGAATAAGGGCATATTCCGTTAAGCAATAGGCAAGGCAAATTGACTGCATAGACGCACAGACATTTTCTTTTTTCTATCGAGTTCTAGCAAAGCAGCGTACAGCATGTCTGGTTGATATGTTTTCACAAAATGTTTAAATGTGGAGGGTAACCACCGCAAACCTTCTATGTCAGTGTTTTGTTAAATGTCGAGTTTGTAAAATGTGCAAAGTGGGTTTCAATACTAGTTAAACCAAGTAATCGTAACATGTCGACAATCGTTTCCAGTACGTTGCAAGACGCCAATAAATAAATGTAATTTTCGCCAAGCCAGTTTCAACTGGTCGAAGTACACACCCAGTATTTTGTGTCAACCACCAGTCTTCAAAGTTGACACAAGTCTACTGATTAAAAAAAAATAAAGAACTGTGCAAGTGCTATATTTAATAGTGTTAAAGTCAAATAAATAAAAAGTTGAACACAGGAACCACAAAATTTCTATATAAACTCAAACAGGGATGTTTTTTTTTATATATTATAGCCAGTTTGAGTGGGTCGCCGGAATACTACCCCCCGGAAAACTACCCCCAAGCAGGTTCCTACAATTATACTGTTATCGGCAACATACTGTGACTAAACAGTTTAGGTTAGTTCTCTAGTTTCTTTTTATTCTAATTATATCGAAACTTGAGTGTGCGTGACTGGAAAACTGCCCCCCCGATCTCTGACGTCAAAATGACGTAGGAACCTGCTTGGGGGGGGGGGTAGTTTTCTGGGGGGTAGTATTCCGGCGACCCACTCAAACTGGCTATAATATATAAAAAAAAATTGTTTAATTATGAATTAAAGGTTGTTAATTGTAGTTTTGGTTTTTTTTTTTTAAATTAATTGGAGGGATAGCATGCATTTTTAGACCTTACAACCCCAAAGGGATTATTTCAAAATTTAATTTGTTTTTTTGTTTATTTATTACATGAGAGATGGCTCAAAATTGAACTCTATTATTTTTATTATTTTATTTCTGTTTAGAACTAAGGCTGGCCAACAAAATAAAAATAACTAGTAATACAATTGTAAATGTATTCGTTTTCTGTAATATTGTATTACAGCTTAATACTGACGTTGTAATTTGTAAATCTTATAAAAACAACTAGAATAATTGTAATTTTTGACTTAAATTATAAAAAGGGAGGGTTTTTTATAAATTTTAATTTTGGGGAGGGATTTTTGAACTTAACTAAAATTTGCAAATGTAATCTTTTTTTAATATCGTTGTTAATTTTCTGTACTTAAGGGCATGTAAATTTTCTGCGTTTTCATTTAAGGCTTATAAATAAATATGTATATATTCTTTTGAAACTTATTTTTTTAATAAAATACAGGTATAATATACATTTTGTATTTATTTTCTCCTGTGAATAGTTTACTCAGTTTATTTTGGTCTTGAATAATTAGCAATAAGGTAAGAGCAACTGTTGAAGTATATCATAAATATTTTTTTTTGACATGTACGATCCGTAATAGATCCCCCACGCACTTCCATTATCGTTCTTAAAGGTGGTACAATACATTAAGTGTACAATCCAGGAGGCTAACCCCACATTATGTCTAAAACATCACAGCCGAATTTCCTACCAAAAGCTTTCCACTCGACACCAATAAACATTTTACTGATCACCTGCCTAGCAAGTATATTTGGCAGCCGGGTAGATGGCAACCTCAAAATCCTAGCAGCATAATTCATATGATTTTTCAAAGTAAATATATAAACCTTTTAATAACCTGTTTCTAATTATAACATATAATTTGGTGTGTTGTTTGGTAACTGAAAAAGTCTTCTAATTAAAAATCTGAACATTCCCTCTAGTTGGATGCTTTCCTTATAACCACACACCTGAGCACTATAACACGTTATTGCCCTTACAGTAGCTACGAAACAGGAAAATTTGACAGACAAGGGAACTTTATTACAACTGACCAGTTTGTGCTACACCGAATTCATTGCTAGTTTTGCTGCAAGAAATTTTTCCATAAGAAAGTGAAAGTTTCAGAGTCGATACCAAATACATTTATTTGTTTACTATTTCAATCCGTTCACCTTTTTAAAAAAAACCTGTCCATCATGTTGAGCCTGGCCCCTTTTCTAAAAATAATAAGTTTAGATATTTATTATATTTAAATTAACCATTAAGTTCCAAGTGTTGGAAACAAAATTCTAAACTATCTAATTTTTTATGGCAGACCAGCAACCGTCGGAGACACCATAACAATGTCATCTGCATATAATAAAACACTTACTCGATTACCCCCGAAATTGCAACCACCACCCAAAAAATCCGGTACGGTAAATCATTGAGAAACTTGGGCTCAAAACACATCCTTGCCTCAAACCTGAACTTGTATTAAACAAACTAGTGAACCCATCTCTTCACCACACTCCTGCTTTAGTCCCATCGTACATATCTATCAATGCCTTTAATATCTTTGTGAAAAAAACCAAAACAAGACAATTTATACAACAATGATCGTCTGCCAATAGTACCGAACGCTGATG